>JAULJZ010076975.1:0-12836 GCA_032270985.1 Heliamphora pulchella | reverse complement strand
AAAACATGCGGTTCTACAACTGAAAACATAAACCATACACCAAGAGATACATATATGGAAAGGAACACGTCAACATAAATTAATATCTCAAAAAACGACGGGTCTGGGTCTCACACGGTAGGAAATTGAATAAAAAGAACAAAAAAGGAAAAGAAGACTTGATTCTTTAGCAAGCATCATCGGGATCTTCTTGCTCCTAGAACTCACCCCGGTATTCCTAGACTTCATCTTCTTCAAGAATTTCTTCTTCAAAGAATTCTTCTGCCTCACCTGTGACATAAATTCCATAAGCCAAAATCCAATAGAAAACACTCTAAACCTTCTAACCAATATCACGGTACAAAATATTTCACAACGCATATCATTTAACACTTAGTACATTTTTAAGTCAAGAAGATAGACAAATTAGATAATTATCACATGACAAGCAGATATAAGAACAAACATGCAAGTATGTGATGTCCTGGATGCAATGCAAATGCCCAACCGAACAAACACCCAGAATCATAATATGGATTCCACATCGGGAGTTTCCAGAGTAGACTTTATGGGCAAATGATCACCAAACCTATCCTCGAGCCTCATTGCAAATAGTAAATCCGTCGTCGGGCTTCATGCCACAGTTGTTTTACTGCAAAATGGCAACGACGTGGGGGCGAGCCATTAACATCCTTATCCTCGGGCAAGCAAAATAATAATCATGCGTAAAACTAATAATCTCACCTTAAGATCTGGGATGCTTGCTTGGTGTCAACCCAAAGTCCAAGTTACTAGAGATAAAATGCTAGCGACGAACCCATAGTGCCCAACAAGTTCCATGATAAACAATCTCCCAAAATATTTACAAAACTGCCAACCAAAGATGCCCTAGACTCAGAACTGAGAAATAGAATAATTGTAACATATTCCAACCCACAACAGTTTATATAGAAAAGACTCTGATATGCCAAGATGCAAGTGTGATAATACCTATGGGGTACAATATGCACCTCAAATACAATTATCAATAACATAACATTAAACTAAGCATGGCATAACACAAGGTACAACTAGCTAAAACACTAAGTACAAGTATACGAAGTACAAGTTACTACTCTCAAGGCGTGGTTCAAAATTGATACCAAGTGTTCTAATCATCTTATATTCATTCTAAAACATTAATTATCCATTTCAAACCAATTAAGATACAAACTTCAAGTCTCACAACAAGGGGTACTCTACCACACACTTAACAATTTTAAAGGCTAACATTCAAGTGTTAATTTAAAAAGGATAGCAGGGTTTTGGGATATCTAGACTTGGTATTAGGTTCTAGTTTTCGGTAACCATTTAGATAAGAATATTTTCTACAACTTTTATATTTAACATTAAGGTCAAATCCTAAGACAAATAGGTGAATAATTTCATACAAGTGAAAGTGGTTCAACAATTTACAAACAAACGTACAAAAAAATGCTTCAATTGGTATCAATTTTGGGATATTAAATCAAGTTAAAATGAGCCCATCAAGTTAAAAAGAGCCCATTATTGGATATGTTATAGTTTAACATGTTCCCTACAAGTCTTATGAATAGTTCTAAGAGTAGTTATTTGAAATAAATTAGAGATATAAGCTATTTTGTAAAATAGGTTCAGTCAATTATAAAACACACAACAAAATTTGTCTATAACAGAGGGTTTAAAAATAGTTTGAGGGATCACTCGGGGGTATCTAAGTATGAATTTTAGACAGTAATTAGTACAATATTTTACCTATATGTTTCATGAAAACCACTTTTGGAATAGATAACTAAAAATATGGGTTTCTAGTTATACAAAAATATGTGACAGAAGGTTCTATTACTCACAGATCCACAATAGTGACTTTCAGATATGTTTTAACCTATTAGCCCTCAATATTTGGAGCTCATTTTTGATGGTCATGAAGATATACATGTTATCAACAACTTTTATGTTTTGACCTAAGCTCCAATCGCGTCCTAAACTAGGGTTTTTAGGTCTGCAATATTGGCTCGTTCAAAACTGACACAGTTTGGAAAAAGTTATATCTTGAGTTCTACTCATTCAAATTAGTTCAAACAAATTTTTTATGAAATATAACATCAAAACCGAGATCATTTTTCTATGTTTAGTTATGATATTTCAAAATTCGGGGCAGAGAGCTAAAAATACTAAACAATAAGGCCTTTAAGAGTTCTAGCCTCCTAGCTCATGGTATGTCAACATATGGTCCTTATTCTTTACATGCATGTGTTTTAGACTCAAATATCATTGTTCCAGAACTTATAGAAGTTACATATCTCGTGAATCCAAACATACAAACACATTTTCGATCATAAAAATCATGAAAAGTCCTAGTTTTCTCACTACAATGCTTTTTTAATCCATTTTTTAGTTTTTGATATTAAATGTGTTTAAAGAGATGAGTTGAGGGAGATTTTTGTATGAGATTAACAGAGGGTTTTAGAGGTTTACTTACTTGTTTAAGGACCTAATGGATGCTGGATGACTAGAGGACTTAGCTTTATCCAACTTGGTCCCCAAAAACCTTCCTTTCTTAGACCCTCCTTCTTCTTCTTCTTCTTTCTTCTCTCAAACTTTGATGAACTCTCAAGACTTCAGAAATTCTGGAGTCTCTCACTCTCTTGACCAAAATATGTAGTACGCAGAGGGAGTGACCGAAATATGTAGTGAGGGAAGGGTAGTGGAGTTCATAATGGTTGGAAGTTTTATTTTTTTAACCCTTTCTATTTCCATTGGTTGCATGGCATGGGTAGGGCAATAGAGACTTGTGGTTTCAGTCCATGGAATATGGGATTTCTTCTAGGGCCAGTTTGGGGCAGACCAAAAGCTTTTTTGCGTTAATTTGGAGTTTAAACTAGGTATTGGTATCATATTGTGCAGGAAATGCTTTAAAAATTAATTTGGTGTATCTTTTTGGTGTCCTTACCTACTAAATCATATTATTTTAGTAATTTTATGATTAATTTAGTATTTTCATGAATTATTATAATTTTTATTGTAATTGATTAAATAGGTATAGGTTTTTAAGTCAAATTAAGCTAGTTTGACAAGATATGACTTTTTAACTTATTTTAGTATGTAAGAACTTCAATAATAATCTTTTTTCTTTTGATGGCTTATATTATTATATTATCATGTATATTACATGTTTAAATAATCGTGTTTCATAATAATGCTTGGTTTGTATAACTTTTTCTCATTTTTGAGTTTAAAAAGGTAAAAAATCACTTTTCGGCACAAACTCCAATGTGACCGGCCACTAGGGGTATTTTTGTCATTTTTGATATTATTTTTGTCTTTTTTTACTTAATTGTATTTAAATCTTTGATTTAGGGTGTCTATGTATTACAATTTGAATTTTTAAGACTTTTTAGTGTACAAGGGGTAAAATGGTTATTTTACTCCAATTATGAGAGATTTTAATTTTTAATCTAACATTTCATGTTATTTACTTAATTAAGGATGTTAGGAGTCTTTTCTAAGTATTAGAGTTTTGCTTCTTGAGTATTAAGTCTTTTTAAGGTTTCCGAATCAAATTAGGATTTCGGTTTGAGTTAGGATTTTTAACCTTCTAACGACCTAAGATCTTGTTAGCTAACTGTCATTAATACTAGGGTTTGAGATGGATCGTCACAATCTACTCCCCTAAAAGTAAATTTGTTCCTCAAAATTTCGTATTGTACTTCTTCGTGTGAAAGGTTGTGGTTGATTTACTTGCATCACTTCTTCTCAAAGTTTTGCCCTTGCCTGAGTCATTCTCTATTGAGGGTGTGGATAAGGTCGACCTTACATGTCAGCACTTTGAGTAATGGTTGTTTTGTCTTACTAATATCTTAGACCGATTACTACATAATTTTCAAAGATCATGTCGTATACCTGTGGCGTGGTGGTTGTTTAACTAGTGTTAACTTAAAATTCTTTATCCTTCAAGTGTACCTCTTCCCGAAATGACATAATAAGTTTAACTAACATATATCTTAGAGTTTTTGAATGTGAGCATACCTCCGATCATCAACGAATACTCTTTCTCTCTTGTAAAGGGCAAACTCTCCATCAATCATTCTTCGATTGGTCAAGCTGCACCATCTTCTTCAAACAACTCGTTCATTGTTGCAATCATCTTGCTTGATCTTTACTGCTTTTCCCTTGCTGACGGTTGTTGTAATAACCCAAACTCAAATATATGAATAGAAAAGAAAGAACATCTCAAAAGAAACAAAATCTCGAACCTAAGTTCGGTAAGAAGAACCGGTCAGACCATTTAATCTTTCGAGCCCGAAACCTGGGATCGAGTGGGAACCATATAAGCATGTATTAAGACCTTAATGTTGAGGATAAGAATCCAAAGTTATAAGTCCAAGTCGTTTAAGATAAGGGTTAAGCGCGAAAAGTCTTAAAAACTCAAATTTTAACACATGGATATCCTAAATCAAGGGTTTCAGTACAATTAAGTTGTAAAGGACAAAATAACATAAAAAATGACAAAAATATCCCTTAGTGGCCAACCACCTTGGGAAGAGTGCCAAAAAGTGACATTTTACTTTCTTTTTAGCTTAAAATGATGAGAAAAGTATTAAGTTGTAACTCCCTGAACCCCGAGAACCAATGGATACAACCCAAATTGGCCCACATAAAAGCTACCAACAATGACTTTCTTAATAACAACACTTTATTTCCTTTAAGCAATCATAAACGATTCCAACTTTACAAAACCACGCAAAAATAGATGGCATTATGTGTTCAACTTTAAATTCTCATATTAATTACATTCATCCACTTTACTTTACATACGAACATAACTCAAATGCTGTGAAACAAATCTTTCCTCTAGCTTTTCCCCACATGCATCCTCTGCCCTGGTATCGTCCCAGATCTTCGAAACCTGAAATGGTTTTATATACATACATGAGCCGAAGCTCGTAGGATAACGACTAACTCTATGCTAAGCATGATTTGTGAGGTGTGATGGGTTCAATCGGAATAATAATACAAGTTCCATAAATCCATTATTTATTTCCACGCACGCCAAGTTATTCATTCATTAAATCTTTTTTTTCTAAATATTCCTTTCTTTCACATTTATTCTCATCACCCGATTTTTGACATAAACCAAATCACATTTTTATTACCCAATTTATCGCAAAATCGTATCATAACAATGAACTGGCGTCGGGCGTAGCTTATAGAAACCCCTCCCTATTCCCCCAATAGGCTACGCGAAGCCATTGGGTAATAGATAGCTCTATAACTCACCACGACACAACACCACATTTCGGGGGCTAACCCGTGGGCATGTGGTCCCCATCTTGTGCAAGTTTTCGGTCTTTCACCGCGGACCCGCCAGGCCAAATTAATTCACATCAACCCATACGATTCATTAAAATCAAGTGTTTAGCTTTCACATTTAATCATTGAATATATAAACCTTCGCGGGCTTTCACCACCAGACCGCAGCCCCTCATTATGCAAGAACCTTCGCGGGCTTTCACCGGCCCCTCATTATGCAAGAACCTTTGCGGGCTTTCACCGCAGGACCGCAGCCCTTCATTATAAACATTCCACATTTCAAATTTTCACATGTTGGGTCACATTTCACAACTTGTTCTTTATTGTAAAATCACGTTCCATTCAAGTATTTCACAATGTCTTTCATATCTCATGCATCATGCATCATTAGTTCAACATGCAAATCCTCATAAATTTTCATATTATTGAGCAATGTCATCATGCCTCAACACAAGATTAAATTCATTAGTATGCATCTCATTTAAAAAGGAAGCACCCATCTTAGATATATACAAACAAATTTAAAATCCATAGTCTTTCCATCCATGCCTCACCACAACTATCCCACTTCATTTCCCAAACTTGCCAGAGTCTAGTTTATTATTATCATTATTATTATTATTCTTTTTCTTTTTCAAGAAGCAACAAGTTTAAAATGTTTCAAAGGGGCCCAACCGAGGGTTTAATCAATGTAAAAAAGTATTTTAGAAAATTAGAGCCAAGGTACCCAATACCCAAACCTTTAAGAAAAATATCAAAATTTTGAAAAAAGGGCCCAGACCGCTCGATCGGTGAGAAGACCGCTCGAGCGGTCTCTCACCTGCACCAAGGAACCGAGAAGGCCAAAAGACCGCCCGATAGACCGCTCGAGCGGTCTATCGATCGATCGTGCTCTAGATTCTTTTTCAAGCCAAAAATTTTGGTTTTTGATACTTAAAAGTATTTTCTCATCTTTTAACATGCTTTGGGCCAAGAGTTTACTTTAAAAGAGCGGAATAAATCATGCTAAATTCTTCCTCGGGGCATAAAAGTTTAAGAGAAGCAAAATAACCAACCAAAAATCCTTTTTGTACAATAAATTCTTAAAAAGGATCAAGGTTAATTATACCCAAATCTCTCTAATAACTCTTAAATCTTATATTTAGTGAAATTACCAACATTAGATCATGTTGTATCCAATTACAATTTTCAATCAATAATTCAAATCCTTCCATCCTTAGTAAATTTCATTAACATAACAAACTCCATCATCCCAATTTTTATTCGTTTCCAAGAATAATATTTCCCAAATACCCAACATAAGATTTACACAACGTAGTCTTCTCCAAATATCCATACTCAAGTCTTAGTTTTACACACACAACATACTAGGGTTTTCTCTATTGAAAGTAATCAACACAAATCAAAGTCATACCACAAAAGTGAGTCTAGATCCTACCTCAAAGAAGATCCTCCATCAAGAATCAAGCCCCGCGTGAGCTCCAAGTCGCTAAAGCCCAACACATGCAACTTCAAAGGAGCTTCCAACGTATATCCATGCTCTCCAATGGCTGCTCGCGCAAGGAAACGACAAGATCTTCACCCCTAACAAACAAGGAAACTCTCATGGACCTCCAAAACTAAGCCCTAGCTCACTCCTAAGCTTTTAGAGGGAGAGGAGTGGAGAGAAAATAACAAAATCAGCCCAAAAACCGACATTTATAACCTATGCCCGTCACAGACCGCTCAATCGGTCTCGGCTGCGACTGCACTTTTGGTCCAACTTTAAACGAGCATATCTCCTTCATCCGAACTCCAAATAGGGTCGTTCTTGTACTCAAATTGAAGCCCCAGAAGTTTACTTTCCAATGTTTCAAACCTCATACAAAAATTCATTTTGTACAAAACGTTATGGCCAAATTAGTGAAGGTATGTCACTTTTCTTCACACATTTTTTATATATTTTTGTCCAAACATCCATTAGAACCTCATATTTTTCCTCTAACATACCTTTCATGGATACCCAAGCTCAAAACATCACTAAGCTCAAGTTTTTAATTCTTACTCCCATCAACACTTAATCATCTCTTAAAATAAAACGGGTTGGGGTCTCACATAAGTTAAGCATTATGATGATCCAATACTTGTGAAACAAGTAATATACATAATAATATGGTGTTATAGGTTAATAAAAGCAAACAAATCACTATTGAAGTTCATGCATAACAAAATAAGTCAAAAAGTGAGATATTATCGAAATAGCTTAATTTGACTTAAAAGACTACATCTATTTAATCAATTGCAATGGGAACTATGATAATATATGGGAATACTATATTTCTCATAAACATACTAATATAATAGGTTTCAGAGGAAAAAGACACCAAAAAGATACATCAAATTAATTTTTAAAGCATTTTCTTGCACATAAGAACACGCAAACCAATGCAAAACCTCTTGATTGATGGGGGATCAGATTTTGTCCCCACAAACTAACCATAACTGTATTTACCTTCCCTAAATCTAATTTTTTTCCATCAAAGCTTGAACTACATTAATTAGCCCATGTGAAATGGAAGGAAATAAGGACAAAAATTTAATTCTATGTTCCCTAAAGCCTTGCATATATATACAAGTCAAACACCCTCTTTCCCCTTACATTATTTTTGGCCAAAGGGGGAGAAAAACCAGATTTAAACTTTTCTTGAAGGGTTTGGGAGAGTTGAGAAAAGAAAGAAAAGAAGAAGAAAGAAAAGGAAGAAGAAAGGACGAGGAGGAAGAAGCTTGAAGATGGGAGCTTTAAAAGCTAAGTCCATGGTTTTCATTATTAAGAAGCAACCCTCAATAAGGTAAGAGAGACTCTAATACTTCTAATCTAACATAAATCAAACATATCTCCCACCATCCTCAAACACAAATCTAAGATCAAGAATCAAAACTCAAAAATAAAAGAGTCATGGTTAGATTTTTTGGGATTGTTCAGTGTGAATGTTGAAGTTGTGAGTTGGTGTGGGTTTCTCCATGGATTCCATGACTTCTATAAGCTCTGAAATATTGATATATTGAAGTACAATACATGTGTACAAAGAAAATGGGTCAAAAACTTACACACTTGACACTAAGAGGCTAGAATCAAAATAGGCCTGAGTTTTGGGAGTTTTGGGCTTTTTGCCTTGATCTTTGAATATCATAACACAATGTAGAAAACTGCTATAAGAGTATTCTTTATATCCAGACCTACGTTTTTGTGTTAGCTTTCATCCAAAATTGGTTTGAACACATTTGAGTAAGTAGAACTCAAGATATTGCAATTCTACCAAAGTGTGTCGGTTTCAAACCAGTAAACAATGCAGACCTAAAAATCGTAGTTTAATGCATGAACATTCCCTTCTTCTAAAACCTGGACATATGCACGACCTCGACCACGACCCCATCCCCGTGATTAAAACATAACACACATAAGCATACTAACATATAGCCATTTAATCTTATGTAAAAACGTCTCACATACAGAGGAGAACCGATAAGAAAAATGCATCAATTTGGATAACCTACTTGGATTCCTTGCTAGAAAATACGCCGCCAAATGCATTTCTAACCTAACTTCCAAATTTGTTAATCTAAACGCCCGAAGGAAAGACTAATCAATCCTAAGATTCAACCTCCATACTCACATATACACAAACTATAATGCTCAGCAGGCTATCATGATCATGTTATAAAAACTTTTAAACACATGCAATCATCCTCATAAGGTGATGCACCCTCTTCCCATGGCTCTTAGGTATTCGAACCCAAAACTCTGATACCAAGTTGTCACGACCCAAAACCCAGGGTCACGTAAAAAGTCCAACAAACACCAGTTTTATGAAAATAGATTTTTCAACAATCAAATACAGCCTTTGAAATTAACAAAGTACCCATGATTCATCTCTCATAAACATTAGACATTCAGTTCCAACATACATATAATATATTGCCTTAAGGCATATAAAACACGCCTTCAGAAATAGGCATACAAAAGGAAAACTAAATAAAATCCTCCACCACCCGCCACCATAGACACCACTAAATCTACTCCTTGTGATCATCAACATCATTACCTGAAAAAGGTTTAACAAGTCCCACATCGTGAGCCGAAGCCAAATAAAAAAAGACTATGATGCAGTAAAGTAGAATATGCAACCACATAGTATAAACTTGACTCATCCACATGAACCTCAAAACCAGGCATTTCAACAATGCCAATAACATTTCACAGTTAAAGAAAAATAGTAATTAAAATGTTATTTTACACTCAGATCATACAATCGAGAAACAAGAAATGAATCCGATATACGGGCTCTATCACAAAAGAACAGATGTAACAACTATAGACTCTTGTCCATTACCTATCTCTGAATCATTTAATACTTGTTAGGTAATGAAAAATTCTATATGGAATTACCACAACATAACTGCTTAATTTACGAGCCCGAAACTCGAGGATACAAAGCACCCACCACTTAATTTATGGGGATTGACCTAAAGGTACAAAGCACCTACTCTGTGCACGTTTCTAGACTTCCATTGAGGGCAACTCGTGCTAAATACCCGCTATCCCAGTACATCTACAGAATCATTTAAAAACCAATCCATAGCTCGATTACGAAAATATTTCTACAATTATACATTAAACTTGTATAAGGATCCATCCATCAACATAGAGATCAAACAAAATATTTTCAAAATGTTCGATCAAAACGTTTAAAAAAATTGAGACTCAACCCCGAGGGTTATCTCCAAACCTTCAAACACGATTTGTCGAGATTTTCACAAATGCTTTGGTTTCAAAATCACCCATTTCAAAACCATAAACATCCACAAGTCCATATCATGTAAGAAACTAAGAAAAAGCATAAAACAAACTTTTTATCCAAACAAACAAGGTTTAAACATAAAATATGATATTTAAAGCCTTTTCAACCAGTGAAAAAGTATATAACTACACGTAGCACTCTTTAAAGAAAACATAGTCTAGGATCCTACCTCAATGAGTCAAAAACTCAATGCCTCGATCCACATGTAAGAACGAACATCGTCAAAACGAGATTCTATCCGGATGGAAGCGAAACTCACGGCGTAGATAACAAAGATCCATTAACCCATCGTCGAAAACTAAGCCCAGGCCACCCAAAAGTCTAGAGAGAAGGTGGAGAAAATGAAACTTAGCTTGGAAGAAAAGGTTTTGAAAACATCTAGCCAAGGCTTGAAATTTATATTCTCAGCCCCGTACAGCAATTCAATCGATTAAATCTGCCAAGTCAGTCAACTGAATGGCTATTGGAAAAGCTAAAAACACCCACCGCCTCAAGTCAGTCGACTGAGTGCCCAATCTCAGTCGACTGAACCACAACAGTGGGCATTCAGTCGACTGAATCACAACTGTCCAGCCAACAAATAGAAAAACTACAAAACGGTCTTTCTAAACCCCGAACAAACGTAAAACACATATGTAAAACACATATAAGATGCGGTTCTACGAAAACGAAGCATAAACCATTCATCGGGGATATACATGTATCGAAAAGATCACATCAATCATGTATATAACACAAAATAAAACGAAACCAGGTCTCACAGATTGGATGATTAAATTTTGTTGTTTTCTTTATTTTGAAGTTGCTGGAATTTGTATATTATATACCAAATATTATCCATGCCAAAAAGTTTGACCCTTAGCATAAACAATTGCCAAAGGACCAAGATAAACTCTTATAAGTTTCTGTTCTAGGATTTTCTAATCGTGAGGCTCTATTTTAAACATTTTTAATAAATTTTATAAAAATTATCTTGACTTGATTTTTGTTTCCAAAGTTAGATATGTATCTTTAATTTCATATAAATTTTATTTGAAAAGTTTTGTTCGGGTGGTTTTTGAGAAAATAGATTTCCCCTAAACTCATGCACTTTCTAGCACAATTTGTTCAAGAGGGTAAAACACTATTTTACAAACTTCTTTTCATATGGATTCTTTATGAAAAATGTTCCTAACAAATTATTTTAGTTGTTTGTAAAATTTGAGAAATTTTGAATACCATTTGATGGGCCAAAACGATTTATAAAGTTGATGAACAAAATCTGTCTATGTGGATAGATTCAACACATTTTCTTGCAGAGGTCAAAACACTTTTCGTGGTGGGTTTATAGCTAAGTGTTGTTCATGAAAAGTTAGAGGACATCTCAAAATTCATATTATCCAAAAATCAAAGCATTTTGAGTTGTTTTACTATTTTAAACGTATTTACTCTTAAGTGTCATAAAATCTGCACTGTGTGTTGAGTGAGAAATTTGAAGTTGTGTGACCTTTGGTCTTGATTTCCTAGACTTTACAAGTGACCTTTTGACTCCAAGGATTGGTAAGATGTTCTAAGAGATGGATTTTTCTTTTGTTTTAAAAGGAGTGGAGCTATGACCATTAATCGTAGAACCCGTTCGAGGAACCAAACCTTTCTTGTGCCTTTCAACAATAGGAGTTGGTGGCCTATGTTGATGACATATTGTTTTAGTTGTTGCTAAGCGTCGAGGGTTTTGACATCAGAAGAAAAGGCTTTGCCTCGTTTGCGAGGAAGTGAACTATTTTTCACCTAAACTAAGTGAGACTACTTAGATATTATTTTGAACAATGATTGTGTGAGAAATTTTCTAAAATGTCTCTATATCCATGTTTTGGATCATGAGTTGTTGGTGAATGATAGCATGAAACTTTTGTTTTTGAGTGCGTAGATAATTAAAATGTGCTATCTATATTTTTTTCTGAAGAAACATGTGTATGAATGAAAAATGATATTGTGGGTATCCAGCCTGTGTGCAGTTGCCCTATATGGGTGTTGTTATCCCTAGTGGGAAGATGCCTTATAAAGGTGTATGTTGGCCTAAAAAGACATTGCAAGCTGTGACTCGTGGGTGATGCACATACTACTTGTTCTTAAAGAGTGGCCATGCCCTATATAAGTGTGTGCTGCCCCGTTTTTTGGGCACATCGGGGCATATATAAGTATAAATAAAGAGAATATTCTAGCCATTCATTTATATTTACATATCATAAATATTACATCGTTACGATTTTCGAGCTGATCGCATGAACATAACATTTAAAGTTCCACAAATGATTTTCAAAAATTACAATATACGCTAGGAAACTGAACAAAAACAACAAAAAAGAAAAAGAATACTTGATTCTTTAGCAAGCATCGTCGGGATCTTCTTACTCCTGGAACTCACCCTGGTATTCATAGACTTCATCTTCTTCGAGAATTTCTTCTTCAAAGAATTCTTCTGCCTCACCTGTGACATAAATGCCATGAGCCAAAACCTAATAGAAAACACTCTAAACTTTCTAACCAATCTCATGGTACAAAATATGTTGGAACGCGGAAGGAAAAATAAGAACCGGCGCCGTGACCGTAAAAAACGGCGCATGCATTTTTTATGAAAAATCATAACAATGAATAGATATATTAAGATTAAATATACCTTCAAGAAACTTGTACAAGTTTCTTTGATGC
>JAULJZ010076964.1:0-12838 GCA_032270985.1 Heliamphora pulchella | reverse complement strand
AATTTTCTGCCAAGCATCCCCAATCCAGATTTTGAGTTTCAAAATATTGCTAAGAGTTTTTCTAGAAAGGTTAGAGGGAGACAGAGAAAAGGAGGGAGGTCTAGCCTTAATTCTTGCACCAAGAGCCCATCTTCTTGGTGTTTTTCTTCAAGATCCTTCACCTTCAACAACTTCAGCCCCATATCTAAGGTAGGGACAACACTTTGGTACTCCTATTTTTCTTATTTATGGTCTCTTTGGCTCAAGAACACAAAGGTTTAAGATCCATGCTCAAAAACTCATGAGATGAGGTTTTGAACCCACAAATCACTTTTATTTTCTCTCTTCATCATTCCTTCTTACTTTCTTGATTTTGATCCTCAATAATGGTATATAACTCTTATTTAAGTCATATATAAGACAGATATTTCCATCCATGGATGGATCATGGGTCAAAGAGTCATGATATTACATGTACATGAATCTGTCCTTGAAGATTTTTGATAAAAATTCAAGTTTTATACATTTTATTTTTGAATCTAGACTCGAGCTATTGTTCTGAAATGTTTACTAAAACACCATGTTCATATTCTCTGCATCCACAAATTTTGGTGAAACCTAGTTCCACTTCTTCATATTTTTAAAATTCGTATACCAAAATGGGTAAAAATGCTGTTTGGAAGGACAAGTTTGAGATAATGCCATTTTCTATAGAAATATGTTTTTTCAATGAAACTAGTGGAAAAAGTTAGATATTTCCTTTATCTTTCAAGATCCACTGGAACCACTTGAAAATATTGAGTATAGAGAGAGTTGTGTTGTTTCTCCCGAAGGGTTTTAGATCTAGACACTGTTTGGTTAAAATTTGTTTAAAAATAAAATATAAATGCTTTTTGAGCAAGGTCAAGTCATAAGAGCTTCTTAACTTATATTCTATCTTTATAAAAATATTAAAAAAGTTCTAGCACGAGTAAGTGTATGTTTTTAATTTTTAAATTTGACTCCAGAAATCATTATCGTGCTGAAGCATGCACAAAATTTGTCGCCCATTTTGATTTTCCAAAAACCGGGGCCTTAGAAACAAAATTGAAAAAACATTCATTCACAAAAGTTGTTAAAACATTCTAAATAGGTTACCTACCAAATTTGAGATTTTATTATAAAGATTTGGTATTTTAATAATCATAAAAACAGAAGCAAAAATTAAAATCCTAAACATGGTTAATGAGGATTTAAGGGTTTAGGTCAACTTCAAGTGTACTCCATGTTTATGCTATGCATTGTTTGATGAAAATGCTTAATGCTATGTTTATTTTATTCGTATATTTATGGATGATAACTCTTGATTGGATTTAAGCTTAATTTACTTCATTGCGTATTTATTAATTTTTGTTTTTGTTTAAGCATGCTAGTATGAGTTTTATTAATTTTCTATATATTATTATTTGGTATGCCAAGCATGGAGATCATCTTTATAAATTAGCATTCACATATTTAACATGACTCCATATATCTCAAAATCATTAGGTCGGAATCTATGGGGTTCACTAAAGATTAAAGGAAATGATAAATTGAACCTTAGGGTTGTGACTTATTCCGTAAAATTAATATTGTTATTGTGGAATCGGGATGGCTCCCCACGGCTATACGCCATTGTGATTTTGGGGCAGCTCCCCGAGGTGCAAGTTGGATCAGGTGGCGAAATAATCGGTGTTAGAATTATCATGATCCCACACTAGACATTGACCTGAGATTCAAGTGCCTGACCTAATGATTTTCCACACCTTGTCGTCGGTGATGACTCGGTTGGATACTTAGTTCGACTATGTAGTCATCCCATGACTGAAAGAACACCTACTGTGAGACCCTAACCCATTTTATTTCTAGAAATGATTTAAGTGTTGATGGAGTTGGGGTTAATTTTTGACCTTGACGATGTTTCAGGTGGATACTTCGAGGTTGGATATGCACGAAAGATTTCTTCGATGGAGGAACTGTGGTCCTGAGGAATGTTCGGACAAAAAGATGTGGAAAGTGTTTGGTCCTGCTTCTTTGGTTTAGTTTTTCGTCCGGTGTTGACCACTCGAGCGGTGAGTGTGCGCTCTAGTGGGGTAGTGGCAGAGAGTTGGTCTGGGAGGTGACCGCTCGAGCGATGGTTGTCCACTCGAGCGATGGCATGGTAGAAGGGTATGTCGGCAGGGGTCCGCTCAAGTGGTGGTTGGGCGCTCGAGCAGTGGAGGCCTGGCACAACTTTTTATAAATATCAGAGACTTGAGATATTTTGAAAATTCTTAGCTTCTAAGCTAAGTTTTGGTTCTCTCTACCTTCTTTTTAGCTTTTGGTGGGCCCGGAGCTCGATTTTCAGCAAGCGGACAGCAGATCCTTGATGTTGGTGTCGGGGGCTTCGCATCCATCCGGACAGAATCCAATTTCATTGAGGTTTAGTTTTCGAGACGTTGAGCTTTTGGCACAACGAGGTAGGGTTCTAGACCTTACTGCTGTTAAAGTGTGTTATGTATAATTATATGTGTTTTTACCGGGTAGAAAATGCATTAAATGTTGTTTTCATGTTTAAACCTTGGTTTTGGTTAAAAGTGGGTTTTATGCCTTTTCTTGGTTTTATACATGATCTGGATGTGGATATCCGTGGTTTTCAAAAGGAGGTTTAAAACGAGGTGTTTGTGAAAAACATGTTTTTGGAAGTTTAGAGCTAGCCCTTGGGGTTAATTCTCAACTTTTCAAATATTTGGGTGAAAATATGTTGTTACATGCTTGTAGATCTCCATGTGAATGGATTGGATCTCTTTTATACGTGCGATGTAGAATTGCTTTGTGGTTTTTAAAATGTTTTCTATAGATGTACCGTAACAATGGGTATGTTGAGTTGGGCTATAATTGCTCCTTGGTGGAAGTTAAAAAGCGTGCGCAGAGTGGGTTGGCTACAGTCCATCGGGTTAATCCCCGCAAACATGGTTTGGAAGCTCCTTACATCGGTCGTGGCAATCCGTAAAGAGCATGGTTTGGGTGCTTTCCCATCGGTCGTGGAAATCTGTAAAAGAGTCGGTTGCCTCCATGTATGGCATTGGTTGCCTCCGTTAATGGCGTCGTTGTCGTGACCCCATATAAAACTTGTCATTACCTAGCAGGCCTTCAGTAGTTCAGGATTAGGGTAATGGGCAAGAGTCTATAGGTGTTACCTTTGTCTGTATGGCAGAATCGGTACATAGAATTACATTTTCTCGTATTCTCCTCGACTGTGTGACCCGAGTGGAGCAAATTGTTTTATCATTTTATTTTCCTCGGTTGTGTGTTTCGAGTGAAAAAATAACGTTTTGATCCCGGTTGTGTGGTCCGGGAAAATAAAATCAGGTTTTGATTACTGTTTTACTACTTTCCCTTAACTGTGGCATGATATCTATGTGGATGATATGCATAGTTTTAAGGATGAAAACGTGAGATTTTATGAAATAAAACCTTTTTGAGGCTTGTGATAGCCTGATGGAAAACTGCTAATTTTTTACAGAAAAACCTTTTTGGCTCCTGTGGTTGAGTCTGTATGCTTATAATTGCATAACCTGCTTTATAGCTTTATTGTCTTTTCCTATTGGGCTTCGGCTCACGGTGTGAGATTTTGTTATAAAACCTTTTTTAGGTGAACGTGATCCTGTAGGTTGACCTTGTGGTGCCCGGAGGTGGCTGTTGACAAAACGCTTATGTTTTGTCTTTGTTAGGTTGTTATACCTTGTGTATATATTTTATGTTTGTTTATAGTTGTAATGCGTATATAATTCTTATGGATGTATGTATGTTTTATGCTTTCGAGAGAACCTTGGGTTGTTGTATTGCGTTTTTTTTTTATGTTTAAATGGTTTCTGCTTCATAAAAACTCTTGTTCTTCAAGGAAAATTTTAGATCGACCTAAGCCCCTTTTTGAAAAGATTTTCTTATCACAAATTTGTATTTTCTTTTAAAGGCTCAGTTTGGGAGGCTGTAATCGTAGTCTTTCGGGCTACTCTCTTTTAAATCAAATAAATCATCGGTAGTGCGTTTTACAAAGGTTTTAGCTTTGTTTGGGCTCTATGGTTTTCATTCTTTGTCGGGCTGGTCTTGGTGGTTGTTCGGTGGCTTCTTCGCGTAACCCGGAGTTTGGAGCGTGACACCTACAATCGGTCAGTAGAATTGGTCTATGACAATTGGAGGTTAAGATGGTTCACCTTGGTTGGGCAGGTCAAGAATAACTTAGGATTTAAATTTGAACTTAGTAATTAAACGGACCACATCATTCTTGTCATATTTCTTGTCGTGAACATTACTATTGATATGTGACTTGCTGCATGAAAAATATCCGTATATTTGTGTTGGTACCTCTGGGCATTAGCTTATAGCATTTCATGCTAGGTTTTGAGGAGCTAGAAGCACCAGCCAACAATTTTGTTGACGCGGATGTGGAGCCTTGGTTCCCGTGAGCAAGAGTCTCACCTGACTAAACTTATCAACCCTTAACACCAGATCTTTGGCAGTGGTACCCCTGTTACTTTGCTTGTCCTTTCCTTTATGTTCAGAAAAACATTATTTGTTTTGGTCTGTAATTGTAATACTACATTATTCTACTTTTTAGCACGTATGGTATTATCGTTATTTAATTTTTTGCAACCTTATTAATTAATAGTCGTTCTAGATGTTCTCAAAATTCGAGACGTCACACTGTTGGCACCTTATGCCAGTCTTTGTAAATTACTAGGATCATTGTGCATGCCAAGATACCTAGATAGCTATTATATTTCTTTGCAACGTTCCCTACTGGCTGACCTTTAGGTTATATTGGACGACTTCCCACACACCTGAACTCCTATTCTTTATGACCTTTGGTAAGATTGTTGAACCTCTTACTTTTCGTTTATTACCTTTTTTTCCATGGCTGACAACCCTACATCCTGTTTAGTACTAGGTGGATCATGGTAAGAACTCACCCTTCATCTTTGTTGTTGATCAATATTTAATGTCATGCTCTAAAACTTTAGAAAACATTCTAAGTATTAAATTTTGAAAATTTTTGACAAAGTTTCTCATGTTTCTCGGATAATTCCACGGTATAACTGTCTACAAAATAACCTATAGAAAATGCAAGCAAAATAATATACACAGGCTCTGCCTAGATTCCAACAACAATGACTATATAAAATTTGTGATCAAATCATAGAATGCATTGTTAGGACAAATAATTGATGATACAAATAAAGATGAAGAGAACAAGCGACAAAAAATAAAATCAAACACCGATTTAGATCAATTACTGGGAACAATCATGCAAAAGTTTTTCATAATTGAAAACAACAATAATGCATTTTCGATCCATGACAAATTATGTACGGAATGACAAATTAAATTTTGAAAAATTTTGACAGATTTTTCCCTTTTTTTAGATAATTCCACGGTATAACCCTCTACAAAATAACCTATAAGAAATTCAAGCAAAGTAATATACATAGCCTTTGCTTGGATTCCAACAACAATGACTATTTTAAGTTTGTGATCAAATCATATAATGCATTGTTATGACAAATAATTGACGACGCAAATAAAGGTGAAATGAACAAGTGATAAAAAAATAAAATAAAACACCGATTTAGATCAATTACTGGGAACAATCATGCAAAAGTTTTTCATAATTGAAAACAACAATAATGCATTTTCGATCCATGACAAATTATGTACGGAATGACAAATTAAATTTTGAAAAATTTTGACAGATTTTTCCCTTTTTTTAGATAATTCCACGGTATAACCCTCTACAAAATAACCTATAAGAAATTCAAGCAAAGTAATATACATAGCCTTTGCTTGGATTCCAACAACAATGACTATTTTAAGTTTGTGATCAAATCATATAATGCATTGTTATGACAAATAATTGACGACACAAGGTGAAACGTACAAGTGATAAATAAAATAAAATCAAATGCCAATTTAGATTAATTACAGGGAACTGCGAGCCGTGGTTTCCTGCCGCAATTGAAACACTGTGCCTGCCTTAGAGGAAAACTTGTTACATCAACTATTGAAGAATTGAACAGAGCAAAAGCATATGTGACAAACTGGAACAAAGCATAAATAATAAACAAAAACAAAATGTTATTGTAATTATTTAAGATAAGTATTTTTCCACTAGAGGATATGAAAAGTATGTTCTAACAAAAGCTTTATCATAATTGAAAACAACAATCATGCATTATCGATCCAAGTTCCCCCGCAATCTCCTCTCATGTATGATGACATAGACTCGTCAATTGCATCAAAAGATTCAACTTCTAGTAGTACTTTTGTAAAGCAATGATCGTTTATGCAACAACCATTCAGCTCATCACCCACATCTCAAAGATAGTGACGTTGATGCGGCTCTAGAACAATTGAAAATCTCAAATCAAGTTGATCTTATACATAAAAAACTTTCTTGGTTTGGGAAGCCAATATGAAGGAATCAAATTTATGGCCCATTCTATTTTTAACTTTTAGTGTAACTCCCCAAACTCGGGTCACACGAAACACCCACGAACAACCATTTTGAGATAGCAAAAACATTTTTAAAAAGGCACTATCGAGAGTTTATTTAGAATAAAAGAAGAGCCCACCAAAACATAAACCAAAATCCTCCCTCGAGGCATGAACATTTTTAGGAAGGATAAAAATCGCACTAAGCAGAAAAATAACACCCGACCCGAGGTTTCACTCTCAAGATAAGAAACCACACATGCATTAAATATATCACCCTCAAGTTTATAACACAAGGTTCCTGTGAGTCCCAGACCCGTCTCTTTTCGAGATCTTTATATATGTTGATGCGTTTCTTTCCATATATGTATCTCTGTGTTACATGGATTATGTTTTCATTGTAGAATAGCATGTTTTGTATAGGTGTTATACGTGTTAAGCATGCGGGGGTTCGATTTTGGTTTCCTTTTTCAGTTTTCTCTCCCAGCGATGATCGCTCGAGCGGGCTGGTGGCAGAGTGTTGGTCCGAGATGTGACCGCTCGAGCGGTGGGTGTGCGCTCGAGCAGGGAAGTGCCAGAGCGTGGCTAGGAGTGGGGTCCGCTCGAACGGTGTTTAGGCACTCGAGCGGTGGTGTGGCAAGGCCTATGTCGGCAAGGGGTCCACTCGAGCGGTGCTTGGGCGCGAATTTCTGTAGATGGTTATAAATATCTTTTGAGGCTTAAAATATCTATTTTCAAGCAATTCTCTTTCTCTCTTCCTTTTCTCTACCTTCTCTCTAGCTTTCGGGTGGCCCGGGGCTTAGTTTTTCGCCGTTGGACAGCAGATACTTGTTGTCGGCAACGTGGGCTTCACATCCATCCGGACGGATTCTAGTTTCGACGAGGTTGGATTTTGAGGCGTCAAACTTTTAGCTCTTTAAGGTAGGATTCTAGACCTACTGGTGTTAAAAGGGCGATATATGTAATTATACTTGCTTTCACCAAGTATAATTGCATGAAATGATGTTTACATGTTTAAAACCTTGGTTTATGGGTAAAAGTGGGTTTCACTCATTTTCTCGATTTTATACATGATTTGGATGGGTTAAGATATGTGGTTTTCAAAAGGGGCTTTGAAAATGAGTTGTTTTTATGGAAAAACAAGTTTGTGGAGGTTAGGAGCTATCCCTTGGGGTTGAGTCTCAGTTTTGGTGAAACTATGTTGTTACATGCTTGTAGAACTCCATGTGGATGGATTGAATCATTTCTATACTCGCGATGTAAAACTATTTTGTGGGTTTTAAAATGTTATCCCTAGACGTACCGTGACAATGTGTGTGTGTGTGTGTGTGTTTTGAGTTGGGCTTCCATTGCTCCGTGGTGAGAGTCCAAAAACGTGCGCAGAGTGGGTTCGCTACGATCCCTTAGGTTAATCCCCATAAACGTGGTTTGGTTATGCTACGTCCATCGGTATAGAAATCCGAAAAGAAGCAAGTGTGTGATTCGAGTGCCTCCGTTAATGGCGTCGGGTGCCACCGTTAATGGTGTTATTGTTGTAACTCCGTATAGACCTTGTCATTACATAGTAGACCGTGGGTGGTCCTAGGGTAATGGACAAGAGTCTATAGTTGTTATATTTGTCTGTATGGCAGAGTCAGTACATAGGACTACATTTTATCTGTTTCTCCTCGGCTGTGGGACCCGAGTAGAGAATTATGTGTTTTACTGCTTTCCCTTAACTGTGGCATAATATCTGTCAGGACGATATGCATAGTTTTAAGGATGAAAAAGATGGTTTTTAGATGGAAAAAGTGTGGTTTTTGAGAGAAAAACCCTTTTTGGCTCCCGTGGTTGAGCCCGTGTGTGTATAATTGCATAGCCTGCTTTACAGCTTTATTGTCTTTTCCTATTGGGTTTCGGCTCACGGTGTGAGATTTTGCTGTAAAAAAATATTTTCAGGTGACCATGTGGAGTTGACCTAGATGCTTGTGGTGATGGAGAGCTTGCTATAGTTTTCCTATTTTGGACATGTACTTATACATGTGATGCCTATTTCAGAAGGCTGGTTTTGTACACCTTTCGGCGATATATTTATTCATGTATGAGTTTGCATGATTTCTATTTGTGAGAGACAAACTTGGGGATCTTTACCCAAATGTTGTAATATTTTATAGTTGATGGTGTTCCAACTGCAAGTCTATTTTTTTAAATGGGTGTTTTACTGGGCTTTCGCGTGACCCTGGTGTTTGGAGCGTGACAACTTTGTATCAGAGCTCTAGATTCGAATACCTATGAGTCATGGGAGAGAGGGTACATCACCTTATGAGGATGTATGTGTGCTTGATTGCCTGTGTTACAGTATTTTCCTAACATAGCACGATAGCTTGTGATGTATACGTGGGCATGGAGGTTGGACCTTAGGATTGATTAGTCTTGCCTTCGGGCATTTGGATTGACAACTTGGGTGCCAAGTTAAAGACGCGTTTCGCGGACATGATTTCTAGCTAGGAATCTAAGTAGGTTGTTCAGATGGACGGGTCTTTCTTGTTAGTTCTCTTCGGTATGTGAGATATGTGATGACATGATCTAAGTGGCTATGTGTTAGCATGCTTATATGTGATCTGTCTTTTGCTTTAGCAATAACATGTTGTAAGAATACTTTTCATTTTATATTACTTTCGTGTAGAATTATGTCCACGCGGGGAGGACGAGGCCGAGATCGAGGCCGTGGCTGTGGTTTTGGCCGAAGGGACGTTCCAGTCCCAGATGTTGGGGATGTAAATGCACCCCAAGGACCTGATGGAGAGGGAGATCTGTTACGTGAGATAGTCAGCTCCATCCGACAACTGACTGAGGCCACTAGGGGAAGGGAGAGTATACCTGAGCCGAGGGCGACGGTCGCGATGCGTGAGTTTCGCCGTCTGGACTCTCCTACCTTTTTCGGGGATCCCAAACCCACGGTTGCCACTGAGTGGCTGGAGCTGGTTACCAGGATTCTGGATTCACTTCAGATTGAGGAAGATGATCTGAGGATTATATGTGCCGCCTTCCAGCTGAGTGGAAGTGCTCATACGTGGTGGAAGTTTCCCAAGACCACAGTGGCAGGCACTTGGGAGACATTCACGAAGGTATTCCCAGAGAAATACTTTCCAGCAACTTTGAGGGATCGGTACAGAGAGGATTTTCTATTTCTGACTCAGGGGACGATGACTGTGATTGAGTACGAGGCTCAGTTTACTAACCTGCCCCGGTTTGCACAAGAGATTGTGCCCACTGATGAGTTCCGTGCAAAGCGGTTCGAGAGGGGTTTGAGGCCCGCCATTAGAGATAGAGTGGCAGCATTTCAGATGCAGGTCTTCACAGAATTAGTACAGATGGACATGAAAGTGGAGGACCCTCTGAATGAGATGCGCAGAGATAGGGACAGTAGGGGTCTACAAGGACGGGTCCGGCTGCTGGGACACATCCGCAGAGATTGTCCCAGAGGAGGGAGTAAGTAAATTATAGCTGGAGCACCTGTTATTCCATCTACCCAGGGACGTCATCTATCTCGATTTGCAGAGGGAGGAGCTTCAGTACAGTCGGGCAGATAGCATATAGTGCAGGGCCGTAGTGGACCGACCGGAGCATATGTGCTTACAGATCGTAGTTCATCTAGAGCACCGGTCGTGCCCGATGCAGCTGCTTCCACCTCCATGATTAAAGGTACTCTTCTAGTCTTTAAATCATAGGCCAGTGTCCATATCGACGCCGGAGCATCGCATTAGTATATATCATCTGCTTTTGCATCTACTTTGGGGTTGGAAATGGACTGGTACGGTGGTACTATGAGTGTAGAGACCCCAGTCAATGGGAGTGTAAAGTTGAGCCTTGTCTGTAGATGCTACGTGTTGGAGGTCGCCGGTCGTTGCTTAGAGTTTGACCTTGTTATTCTTGACATGACCACGTTTGATGTCATCCTAGGGATGAATTGGCCGACCACCTATCGTGCCTTCATCGATTGCGATCGTCGAAGGGTAACGATTTGTACACCGACGGGAGATTATTTTTCATTCATGGGAGACCGGGATGACGGTTTGAGGTCTATGCCGGGCGTTGTGCGAAACCAGGGAAACTTAGGTTTCCTCTTTCAGCCCTTAGCTTGGACGAGGAGGTTAGAGTTCGTGGAGAGTTACCTCTGGTGGTTTGCGACTACTCAGATGTCTTTCCCAATGATCTGTTTGAGTTTCCACCAAGTCGTGAGGTAGAGTTCTCCATTGATCTAGTTCCTGGAGCAGCTCCCATATCTATACCGTCTTATCGTTTTGCACCCACTGAGTTGCGTGAACTTAAGATACAGCTTCAGGAGTTGCTAGACAGGGGGTTTATACGTCCGAGTACTTCGCCATGGGGAGCTCTTGCTCTTTTTGCAAAGAAGAAGGATGGATCCTTATGTTTGTGTATCGACTATCGGAAGCTGAATCAGGAAATAGTGAAGAATAAATATCCGATGCCGAGGATAGATTATTTGTTTGATTAGTTAAAGGGGTCGAGCTACTTCACATAGATTGACTTGAGATCGGGGTACTACCAGTTGAGAATTAGGGGCAAGGACATAGCGAAGGCCGCTTTTCGGACTCGCTATGGTCACTATGAGTTTCTGGTTATGCCGTTCGATCTGACGAACTCGCCAGCCACGTTCATGAGTTTAATGAACCGGATCTTCCATCAGTATTTAGACAGTTTTGTAGTGGTGTTCGTGGATAATATATTCACCCACTAGGGTGACACACGAGGATCACCTGCAGATCGTGCTACAGATTTTGAGGGAGCATCGCTTGTACGCGAAGTTCGACAAGTGTGAGTTCTGGATGTTCGAGGTAAGGTTTTCGGGACACGTCGTGTCATCGGACGGAGTATCAATAAATTCATCAAACACAGATGCTGTGACAGGCTGGGAGCGACCGAAGAACGTTTTTGAGATTCGTAGTTTTCTGGGCTTAGCAGGGTACTATCGGTAATTTGTGAAGGATTTTGCGAGACTTGCTGCACCGATGATGCGTCTGACGCGAAAGAGGGTTGTGTTTGTTTGAAGTGAGTCCTGTGAGTCAGCATTCCAAGAGATGAAGACAAGGTTGACTAGCGCCCCAGTGTTGATCATCCTAGAGCGAGGCTTAGGGTATACAGTATATTGTGACGCTTCACATGATGGTTTGAGCTGTGTCCTGATGTAGGAAGGAAAGGTTGTAGCCTATGATTCTCGGTAATTGTAGACGCATGAGAAGAACTACCCGACACACGATTTGGAGTTGGCAGTTGTGGTCTTTGCCTTAAAGACATGGCGTCACTATCTCTATGGTGAGCATTTCGAGGTTTTCTCCGATCACAAGAGCTTAAAATACTTGTTTTCGCAGAAGGACCTGAATTTACGCCAACGACGGTGGATGAAGTTGTTAGAGGATTACGACTTTGACTTGTAGTACCATCCAGGGAAGGCCAATGTGGTGGCTGACGCTCTTAGTAGGAGATCTCACGGGCCGTTAGCTTTTGTAGCTATACGTGAGTGGAACATGCTTAGAGATGTTAGGGAGTTTGAATTGTGTCTTGGAGAGATAGTGGCGGGCGCTACCTTATTTTCAGTAGTTACTCGACCAGCATTGATAGCACGTGTGCTAGAGGTCCAACAGACGGACTAGGAAGCTCAAATGATATGAGACCGTGTCGCTAGTGGAGAGGATATAGTTGGATGGGTTGTGGGATCAGATCTGAGTCTGAGATTAGCAGGGAGGTTGTTTGTGCCAGAGTTATGTCGTGCGGATATACTATGTGAGTGTCGTCATTCTAGCCTTGTTGTGCACCCAGGAGGCACGAAGATATACCATGACTTACGTCATCAATTTTATTGGACAGGAATGAAGAAAGACGTGCTTCAGTTTGTTTCTCGGTGCTTTACCTGTCAGCTGGAAAAGACAGAGCACCAGAAGCCGGACGGATTGTTACAGCCGTTACCAGTGTCTGAATGGAAGTGAAAGAACGTCACAATGGACTTTGTGTCAAGACTTTCTCACTCACCTAGGGAACACGATGCCGTGTGGGTTGTGGTCGATAGGTTGACGAAGTCTACACATTTTCTCCCCATCCACGTGACGGATTCAGTGGAGAGACTAAGTCAGTTGTATGTCAGAGAGATAGTACGGTTGCACGGAGTACCAGTGTCTATTGTTTCTGACAGAAACCCGCGCTTCACATTGCGCTTTTGGAAGAGTCTTCAGGAGGCTTTGGGGATGAACTTGATGTTCAGTACTGCTTTTCAACTCCAGACAAATGGCTAGTCAGAGAGGACTATACAGATTCTGGAGGATATGCTGAGGGCTTGTGTTCTAGACTTCAGAGGTTCTTGGGAGGATCATCT
>JAULJZ010076963.1:0-34620 GCA_032270985.1 Heliamphora pulchella | reverse complement strand
TCATTTTATTTTCTTTCCTTGTAACTTTAATTAAATATTTTGCTTCATTTTCTTCTCATCTTAATATTCTTTTCTTAACTTTTACTGTCTATTCCTTTTTCTTTTCTTTCGATAGTAGTGTAAAATTCATTTATTAGCATTTTTATTCCATTTATTTTCTCTCTTATTAGTAGTTTTAATTTCCTTTCAACGCACCATTTTCTTTATTTTTCCTTTTCTTACAATATTAGTTTAAAACTCTTTTACTAGCTTTTTTATCTTCTATTTTCTTTTCTCTTAACATTAGGATAATTTCTTTTTATAGCATTTTATTTCCTTTTCATTATTTGTTCTAGATTTCATTATAATATTCTATCCCCTCTTTGCTTTTAGTATTAGTTTAATTATTCTTTCTTTTCATGTGTTTATTTTTCTTTTAAAACTTTATTTTCTTTTTCTAGCTTTATTTTCTTATAATTTAATTTTATCTTTCTTTTTCTTTCATTTCCATTAGACCTAAAAATCATAAAAGTCTTTCAAGCTGATTTTCTTTCCTTTTTTTCTTTTCTTTATTTTCTTTACTTTTTATTTTCTTTATCTCTTTTAAAACACAAAATGTAAATAATTAAGTATTTTTTTTCAATAGTCTAATAAACATTTTCTAACTCTTTTTTTAGCATAATTTTCCTTATGACCTTTTCTTTTCCGTTAAATCTCTAAATTCTCTTTGTTATAAAATTTTCATTTCATTTTTTTTGTTAACAAGTTTTCTTTTAGAATTCTTATGCAACTTCTTACATTTAGTTTTTTCTTTAATGTTAGCTTAGTTCATTTTTATAATATGCATGTTTTGGTTATTTTCTTTAAAATGCATGTTTAGAATAGTTTAGCTTATTTTATTAACAATTCATGTTTAGGTAATTTTAACATTTCTATCCATATTTTTGTTCTTTTATAAAAATCATGATAGTTTAGTTAATCTTTGTAAATATTGCATACGAGTGTGTTCCATGTATCCTTTTAGCTAGAAATTGCATACCTTAGGACTTAGGATTTTTTTTTTGATATTTATTTGTTTTGAAATGTTATATACATATCTTATGTATTTTCTATACTTGATTTTGAATGTTCTCGCTTCACCCCCATTTTCTTTATTTGCATGCATTTGAGAAATCATATTAAAGAACCAATGATAATTAGTAGAGGTCAACCTTATGGTTGGGTGAATGGGGTGCCTAACACCTTCTCTGATTCGTACCTTAGCCCCGGAACCCTTTTTTCTTTGATTAACGTTTTCAAGATTAGTAGCCAATTTTATTTTTCTTAGTTTTTCTCAAATATTAAGTGGCGACTCTATTTTCAATAAAAGGGGTTTTAAAAATTTAGTTTTTAAGGTGTTTAAAATATTTTTTAAAATATCTTTGAATTTCCTCATTTTTAACCCCCAAATCCCAAAGCCACAACGCTGAATAGCCGTTTCATCAAAGAAGGGGACGATTTCCTTTACTATGGGTTTTCCGAACCATGGATCGAAGAGAAGATCAACAAAAAGTTACCAGGGCTGGAGATCTTGTTCAGCCAATAGCTATCCGACAGTGATGAAGAGGCCGAGATTTAGCAGATGGGTTTTGCCAAAAAGACGCAGACAAATTCGGTAGATCTTTGTGAATGAGGAGATTTTGGATCTTTCTTCAATGAAGAGATGGCCTAGGTGCATATACGTAATGATGATGAAGGCGAGGACGTGCTAATGATGGAAATATACAAAACCTTTTTGCAAATATACCTTATAGATGTATATAGATCCATCCATCAACATGGAGATCAACAAAATATTTCAAAATATTTTTCTCAAAAGTAGTTATACAACGCATGTATAAGAAAAAGATCACATCCATGAAACTATGGAGATCAAACCAAAACTTGTAAAAATATATTTTCATGCAAACCTTTTAGAAAGTGAGACTCAACCCCAAGGGTTATCTCCAAACCTCCAATAAACGCATTTCTCCTAAAGATTTTTGTAAAAATCTCCTTTTACAAACCATCCTTTGCCTAAACAAACCACCCAAACCATCAAAACCAACACCAATCACTCACACAGGGATTCAGTCAACTGGCCCAAGCCCCCAGTCGACTGAAATGCTCATTGGAAAAGAAGGACCAAAACAGAAACAATTTCAGTCGACTGACCTCCCAGGTCCAGTCGACTGAACTCATGAGTTCAGTCGACTGAACTCACCCAGAAAGTGTTTTTGAGCTGCGATTTTTGCATGTTTTTTCTTCTAAACCTCAACTCAAACCCCCAAAGATCCTCCAACATCAACACACCCAAGCCTCGCGCCAAAACCTCGAAATGAAACTCTCAAAACACACTTCCATCCATCGAAAATGCCAAAAAATAATTTTAAATCGAAAACTAGATCTGAAACTTAAATCACATTTTCATGCATTTTTAAAAGGTAAAAATGCACAAGATTACACATTACACCCTCATACAGCAGTAGAATCTGAGATCCTACCTTGTTGGGTCAAAAACTCAACGTCTCGATCTACGTGCAAATCTGAGCTTCGTCGAAATCAAAATTCGTATGGATGGATGCGTAGACCACGAAGCCAATAGCAAGGATCCGCTGTTCGATCGTAGAAAATCGAACCCCGAGCCCCCGAGAAGTTGGAGAGAAGGTAGAGAGAATTTGGAAGAAACTTAAGAGTTAAGTTTTAAAAAATATCTTTTGAAAATATTTAACTCCAGATATTTATAGACCTCCAAAATATCCTTTTTTTTGAATTTTTTAAAATTCGCACAGAAACTCCTTATAACCTCGAGAAGCAACCCCGCATGCTCTGTTTAACCAAAACAGGGATCATAATTTATATAAGCATATTAAGGCAAAAATGCCAAAACATGTATAAAACACCGAACATGCATATATATCAAAAATAAAACGGTACGGGGTCTCACAGTATGGGCTGACGCTGAATCGCCGTTTCATCAAAGAAGGGGGCGATTTCCCTTACTATGGGTTTCCCGAACCATGGAACGAAGACAAGACCAACAAAAAGTTACAGGGCTGGAGATCTTCTTCAGCCATCAGCTATCCGACAGTGATGAAGAGGTCGAGATTTAGTAGATGGGTTTTGCTAAAAAGACGCAGACAAATTGGGCAGATCTTTATGAATGAGGAGATTTGGGATCTTTATTCAATGAAGAGATAGTCCAGGTGCGTATAGGTAATGATGATGAAGGCGAGGATGTGCTAATGATGGAAGTTGACGCGTTTGCGGATCACACTTCGCTTATCATGGACGCAACTGAAATGAAAAAAAGTCAGTCATTTGAGTCTTTTATTATGCATGATGGGATGGAGTCTGAGTCTATTGAGTCTGTCTTTTCCAAGTTGATTGACACTGAGTCCACCGGGAGTGCACCTGTTAGTATCCCAAGTCCTTTCTGTTTTGAGTCTCAAGATGTAACCTCTTTTGAAATCAACGAAATAAAATCAGACTTTGCTTACTTTGCTATGTCTCAAATATTTTGTCTTAATTCTAAAGATTTTAGGGTAAATTACACTGACCTCCCTTGAGGTTTATCAAAATATCAACCACTTTCCCTGTGGTTTTTAAAATGTCACTAACCTCCCATCTGGTTTAGTTTTTGCATCAAATTAGTTCAACCATCAATATTTCTGTTAACTTTAATGAAAAATATGTTTAGAAATAAAAATAATAATAAAAAATTATTTTTTAATTATTTTTTGTGTTTGAAACATTTTATTATTATAATTAGAAAATATTTTTTATTTTATTTTTATTTTTATTTTTTATTAAAAAAACAGTGTTACTATTTTTTAGAAAAAATAAAAATAATAAAAAAAACTGTTTTCTAATTATTTTTTATGTTTGAAACACTTTATTATTATAATTAGAAAATATTATAAATAAAAAATAAAAAATAAACTATTACAGTAACACTGTTTTTTAATAAAAAATAAAAATAAAATAAAAAATGTTTTCTAATTATAATAATAAAATGTTTTAAACACAAAAAATAATTAGAAAATAATTTTTTCTTTTTTTTATTTTTAAACAGTATTTTTTTAAAATTAACGAAAATATTGACGGTTGGACTAATTTGATGTAAAAACTAAACCAGATGGGAGGTTAGTGACACTTCAAAAACCACAGGAGAGGTGGTTGATATTTTGGTAAACCTCAAGGGAGGTTCGTGTAATTTAAGAAAAATATTCCCCAAGAATTAAAACTTTTAATCAAAAAGGAAGAAGAAATGCGAGCTAAACCTATAACCGAAGAAATGATTTCGATAAATCTTAATAATGAAAATAACCCGCAAATGGTTCAGATTGGTTCCACCCTATCTTTAGAGGAATGTGAACAACTAATCCTTTTATTAAAGGAATTTAAAGATATTTTTACATGGTTGTACGAAGATATCCCTGGCATCGATCCCAACATTGTACAGCACCAAATTCCTTTGTATCTCGATGTCAGACAAAAGATGAGAAGGGTTAGGCCGGATTGGGAGCTCAAGATCAAGAAAGAGGTTACCAAGAAGCTAGCCGCTTGATTTCTTATGGTTACGGAGTATCCGAAGTGGGTTGCCAATATAGTCCTAGTACCAAAGAAAGGTGGAAAAGATCCAAGTATGTGTCGACTTCAGAGATCTCAACAAGGCTAGTCCTAAAGATGACTTCTCTCTCCCCCACATAGATGTATTGGTAGATAACACTGCCAAGAAATCTCTCTTATCTTTTGTGGACAGTTTTTCACAATATAACCAGATTTTGATGGCTCCGGAAGACCGAAAGAAGACTACTTTCACAACACCTTGGGGTACCTACTCTTATAGAGTTATGCTGTTTGGATTAAAGAACGCTGGAGCAACCCACCAAAGGGCTGCAACCACGTTCCTGCACGATTTGATATTAGGGTTATACACTGAAAATCATATTTTTAATATTTAATTTTATTTTAATAAAATTAATTTTTCATTTTATTAGAATCTTAATGTGCAATGTATACAATATCATTTCTTTAATGTTATGCATGGATATCATTTATTCTGTATAATATTTAATCTGGCGTGTAGAGTATGACTTGCACATAGAAGACTAAATTTTAGGTTTTTGCAGAATATAAGTATTTGTTCACATTTTTGAAGAAAATGGACATACTATTAATACGACTGTAGCACAGAGTTTTAGTAGATCAGTCTTAGTTATAGAGAATAGATAATAGCATCATCTATTGTTCCGACTCTCTTTATTAATACACTTTATGTGTATGGAACGGGATACATTGAGGTAATAAATTTTATACTGACCATATAAATTAATTCGCACCCCAAGTTTATTATGAGTGCTTATGCTCTTTATCTCAAAATAATTATTATTTGTGTATATTTAATATTCGTTATTTTGATTTATTAGAGAGTGCGATCTTATATGGGTCTATATTCTCGGTGAGTTGAATAACGGTATTAATTATATGGTGAATATTAATTATTGACGGAATCTACATCCCGATTGTTCGGGATTGACGATACCCCTTTAAAAAAACTTATAAGTTTTGACTGGGTCAAACCCTGTAGGTGGGTTTAATTATCCAGCAGTCAAATAAGTTAAGCAGAAGTACTTAAGAAATTTTAAAGATACCGATTAAATTAAATTGTTAGTAATTAAATTTAATTTACGAGTATCGAGAATCTTAACGTGGGGAGATGAGTTAAGCATTTAATAACAAGAATTCAATGTAAATTGGTCTTGAGATTATGGCTAAGAGTGCAGTTATAGTTCTTTAATGATAGAAACTGTAATTTAGTATTTTATGAAAATTGAAGAAACTGCTGCAAGATTTTCATAATTACAGAAACCGCTGAGAGATTTGCATATTTTTAAAAACCGCCGAATAGGTATCTAGATTACACTAGAAGTTTATGTCATTATTATTCCACAGGTCCTTACTGTAGCCTTACAAATATGCCAGTAGGCTGAACCAAAATCATAAGTTTTCTTTCAAGACTTAGGTTATCTAGGTTCTGCTGGTTTTAGTTCTCGAAGGATCATAGCTTACATTACGTTCTGGAATCGCATCGAGAATACAGTAGAAGATCTGACAAAAGCTTCAACTTGGGAAAATCAAAGTTCGTAGTTGGAGAATCGACCAAAAGGTATTCATCTGAATTCACTATGGTGGCACGAAATTAATTTTGATCATTTGACTTCAAAAAGTTTTTATCTGGAGCCTATTTCAGCGATTGCCTGTCCAGTTTTTATTTTTTTAAAAATCGTTTACAAATCAATGATGTTGACAGTTTGCCTTCAACAATTGGTATCACAGTCGTTTTGTTTTTTTGTTTACGATTTATCGAGGAGCCGGGTAGATTTAAAACTGTGCTAACTTTGTTTTGCAGACGTTCTAATTCTGATTTTATAATCATCTTTTATTTATGTTTGATTAAATGGCTTGGATGATGATCATATTTTTTTTAATCACGACGGTTGATCGTTATAGTTTAAATTTTTTAGATCGAATGTGAACCTACGGGACATAGGTTTCAATGTAAAAGATATTATTTTTTTAAAATATTAGTTTAGAATATTTAAGAACAGGTTGAATATTCAAGAACACGGAGAACAGGCGGCGGCACCGGCGGTGGCTTCATGAGTTTCGGGCCACGGATCGCGGTGATTTTTTCACGTATTTTTGACAGGTTTTCTAGCAACTTTTTTTGCAATTTTTAGGCTTAAAAATTGTATTAAAATAGGTCCCAAAACATGAAGAAAGAAACTTGGCGCAAAAATAGCCCACCTGGTGGCACCACCGGCGGCAATTCGGGGCCATTTTTCGATAGTTTTTGCGATATTCTGAGACTGGTTTTGAGCAAGTTTTTTGGCATAAAATAGTAGTAAAATAATACAGAAAAAAATTCCAAAAAGATGGGAAAATAGCATCAAAATAGGTGGTGAAAAGCAGCACAGGTGGCGGCTCTTGGGCTACAGCGGCAACATCTTTTCGGAGTTATTTTTGGAGCTTTTTCGGGATTGTTTTTGATGTGTTCTTCAAAGCTTTTTGGAGCTATTTCGGGATTGTTTTTGATGTGTTCTTCGAAGCAACATGTTACTGGATATTAGTGCTATTTTTCAAAAAAAAATAGGAGCCAAAAACACCATGGGAAAGAGCCCAAACGGGCGGCTGAAGTTGGCGGCAGCGCTAGGGGCGGCGACTGGCTATTTCGAGGCTTATCGAAAGCTTTTTTTGGGGCTGTTTTCATTCTGATTTTTTGACAGAAAAATAATATTTTTCGAGATCTATTTTTCAAAAAAGATGCTATAATAAACGGAGCTCGGGAGTGGTGGTCAAAGCCGCCTGAAGGTGGCGGCAAAAGATGCCTGAAGGTGGCGGCATGGGCGGTGCTGGTGGCCAGCAGCGGTGGTTGCTAGTTTGGACTGTCTTGGATCGTGTTTTCTAATATGTTTTGATCGTGATGTGATATTTTTGTATATCACTACAAATCAAAGAGTTTTGATGCAATCGGGATGTAATAAGCAGATTCAGAAAAAGATTATTACAGCCTATCTACATAACAAGAAACTAAAACTCATTAGAGTTTCGATTCAATCATAAAATTGGGATATAAACATATCTTGCATTTATATTCTTATAAACTTCGTGGACGATGTTTATATGTTTTATTTTTTTCTATTAATTTAATTAATTTAAAAAATTTAGTTTTAATTAAATATTTTATAAAAGAAAATAAAATAAATTTTTTTTAATTAAATGAAAAAATTTTAAATATTTTATTTTTTACAAAATATCACGTTTTAGATAATTTTTTTATTAAATCGAATATCTTGAAAAAACATAGAAATTAATTCCGAATTTAGAATTAATTAAATAAAAAATATTTATTCTAAATAAATTATTATTTTTCAAAAAATGTGTAACTAAAATAAAATAATAAAATGTCTTTAATCACTCCATAGCTGAAAAGCTAAAAGAAAAATTGTGCATTCATTGAAATTTATTTGTTACGTATTAAAACACGAAAAGATAATTTGACAAACTAGAATATTTAGAATCGTATATATGGAAAGATGTTTTTGACTCTTTCAGATCGTGTAATTTTTTAAATTAATAAATTTATTTTAATTAAACGGATTTTTATAACCTTCAAAAATATTTTAAAATTCTAACTGGAAGAGGAAATTTATTCACAGATAAATCACGCGGTCTCCATCACCAGTTTGTAGGCAATATAATTAAATTCTGCGTGTTGGCAGTAAGTCCTTCCTCCCCATCAAACAGATTAATTGCGGTATCATCAGTACAAACCTCCTTTAGGGATAATTTTGGATAATTGTTACTGTGGATGTCTTCTCCCCACTTGAAGGGTTCATTGCAAAGTGACAGATTTGAGATTAGGTTATGGTTATTACTTAGCTGTAAATAATTAGTATTCTCTCCATCTGAGTTACTGCTATTATTTATTAGACCGAAATTATGTCAGTTATTTAATTTTACATGAAAGGGTCAGTTGCCTAGATAATAAAATTAATAGGAATTAACCTGTCCAGATAAACGATAGATAGTAGACGTCCTCGCATCGAGGCATGCTATTCACAAGAGATTAGGCTGTTGGCGAATTTTTTTTTAAAATGGTAAAGAAAACCAAATTAAAATAAATTCAAAATTTTTCTCATAATAATTAACAGTTATTTTTAATTATGTGATTCTTAGAAATAAAATGGTTTTCAATCCACCCACTTCAATACTCAAAGAAAACAAACTTACGGGACCAAACTATGTTGACTGGAAAAAAAAATTTGAACATTGTCTTAACTGCTAAGTACTATAAGTTTGTATTAACTGAGATATGATCACCAGTACCTGATATGGAAGCGACTGAATAAGAAACTCAGACCCATCAGAAGTGAAAAAAACTAATCATATGGCTTGCTGTTACATTTTTACGTTCATGTCAAATTTTTTGCAGCATCAGTATCAGTCTTTGCCCAGTGCCTATGACATAATTATGAACCTCAAAGAAATGTTTGGAGATCAAAATTGTGCTGCTAAATAGGTGGCCATGAAGTCTCTTATGAATACAAACATGGCTGAAAGTACCCCAGTTATGGATCATGTTCTGAAGATGATCAGTCTTCTATATGAACTGGAGATCTTAAGAGCTGAAATTGACGGAGAAACCCAGGTCGATATCATACTCCAGTCACTGTCTGATAGCTTTAAGCAGTTCTACCTGAACTATACCATGAACAAGCTCAGCTTTTCATTGATAGAACTTCTTAAAGAACTTCAAGTAGCTGAGAGTGTTCTTAGAAAGGCAGGTTCTGTGTATATAGCTGAAAAAGGTTTTTCCTCTAAACCGAAAGATAAGAAGAAGAAAAAGGTTCAAACGCAGGGAGGCACAGGTTTAAAAGCAATTAAGGGACCAATAACTGGTGTGAAGAAGCCAAGGGGCAAGTGTTATCATTGTAACCAGTTTGGGTATTAGAAAAATCAGTGTTCGAATTTTCTTAATAAGCAGAACAAACCAGGTAATTTCTGTGCACTGGTGGTTGAAACATGTTTAGCGGTACTATCTATCGGTACCTAGTGTGTAGATATGGGAGCCACTGATCATGTCTGTAATTCTTTGTAGGAGTTCTAGAAAACCAATAAGCTCAGTGATGGGAAAATATACCTACATATGGGCAATAATACAAGGGTGGCAGCAGTTGCAGTAGGAGATGTCACTCTCGGCTTTAGTAGAGATAAGATTTTGCTTCTAAAAGATTGTCGTTGTGTACCTTCAATTAGAAGAAATTCAATTTCGGTTTCTAGTTTAATAAAGGACAGATATTCTCTTCATTTTGATGACTTTGTGGTTGTGAAAAAAAATAAATATTTTATTTGTTCTAGTACATTGGTGGATGATCTGTATGTCGTATCTCCTATCTCTCCTATACTGCAATTAATTAAATTGAATAACACATCTAATTCACCATATAAGAGAAAATTTTTCTTCTTTAATGAACCAAACGTTTTTTTGGCACTTATGCTTAGGTCATATTAATCTAAAAAAGATAAATAGACTGGTAGAAGATAGACCTTTGAGTTCATTGGAAGTGGAGGCACTTTAAGTTTGTGAATCCTGCTTAGAGGATAAGATGACCAAGAGACCCTTTCAGCCAAAGGCTATAGAGTTAAAGAACCGTTGAAACTAGTTCATTCTAATGTGTGTGGTCCTATGATAATCCGGGCTAGATGTGATTTTGAGTACTTTATCAGTTTTATTGATGACTACTCAAGGTATGGATACATTTACATGATGCACTGTAAGTCTGAATGCTTTGAGAAATTTAAGGAATTCAAGGCGGAGGCGGAGAAGCGTCTGGATAAAAGTATCAAATCACTACGATCCGACCATGGTAGGGAGTACGTCTTTGGAGAGTTTAGGGACTACCTATCATCAGAAGGGATTATATTCTAGTTGATTGCACCAGGCACTCCATAGTAGAATGATATAGCAGAAAGAAGGAATATGACTCTTATGGAGATTGTAAGTTCCTTGATAAGTTATTTAGGTTTACCCGATTCATTTTGGGGACTCGCATTGGAGACAGCAGTTTACATTCTGAACTTGGTACCTTCTAAGTCAGTACCTTCTACTCCCACAAAATTGTGGACCGGGCGTAAGCCTAGTCTGAAACACATTCGGATTTGGGGGTGTCTAGTACATGTGATGAAAAGCAATGCGGGTAAGTTGGAATCGAGGACATAAGTCTGTTTCTTTGTGGGGTATCCCAAGGGAATAAAGCGTGGTCTTTTTTATAATTCTAAGGATCAGAAGGTCATTGTTAGCACCAATACCCGATTCTTGGAAGAGGATTATATTATGGACCACAGGCCCAATAGTAAAATTATTTTGGAAGAAATGAGAAGAAATACCAGTAGAATGGAAGAAGAACCACAAGTCACTAATATCCCATTGTCTCGTCATAGTGGGAGAATTATCGGGACAGGTGCAAATCATGAACAGGATGCTGATGCATAGGGTTCAGATTCTGCACAGCGTGTTACTGCTAGTACCTAGACACAGGTAATGCCTCGTCGTAGTGGGCGGGTTGTTCATCAACCTGATCGGTATATGTTCTTGGGAGAGTCTTTTGACAAGATCCCAGCAGAACTGGATACCGAACTTTGTTGCTACAATGAAGCACTTCAGGACAAAGATGTAGATCTTTAGCTAAAGGCTATGAATTCAGAGATGAAATCTTTGTATTCCAATCCAGTCTGGAAACTTGTAGAACCACCTGAAGGAATAAAACCCATTGGATGCAAGTGAATCTACAAGAGAAAGAGAGGAGCAGACGGGAAGGTTGAAACCTTCAAAGCTAGGTTTGTTGCAAAGGGGTTCACTCAGAAAGAATAGATCAATTATGAGGAAACTTTTTCGCCGGTAGTCATGCATAAGAGACAAACAATTTATGGGCCATTCGAGAGAAAGGATGCCCGGTGGCTGAAATTCGAGAAGTGGTTGACCAGTTTGAAATACTATGAGAGCCTAAAGAATAAATAGAGCATCTGACAAGGAGTGGAAGACATTTTAAGCCCGTACAGCTGGAGAAGGGGCAACCAAGTAGAGGCACAGAGGAACCGAGAAAATAGGCAGAAAGAACAGAAAGATATAATAGTGAAGAGGAAGATATAGTTCTAAAACAGCTTAAGAAGACAGGCCATTTGGGAATTACTGATAGAATCCCACAAACACCGACAGGCCATCCTAAAAGCCTTGAACAGTGTAGACATACCAATTGATGTCTCTCTAGAAAATGGGAAAATGGGTACAAATTATTTTTGGTCGATAGTGGTTCCGCCTTCAACGTATGCCTGATGTGGACTGCTTACTGCTTAGGATTAAAGACATAAGACTTCAAGCCGAGTGCACAGGGGGTACAAGCATATGATAACACAAGAAGGGAAGTCTTGGGATTAGTGACTTTCGCTATAACAGTGGGAACTTTGGAGAGTGAAGTAGAGTTTCATATCCTTGGCGTGCTAGCATCATTCAACCTGCTATGAGGAAGGCCATGGCTGCATGATCCATTGATTAGAGCCGTTCCATCCACCTTACACCAAAAGGTGAAGCTAATCAAAGATGGAGTAAATGTCACTATACTGGGTGAAACTATCTCACCAACCCCAATAAGTGATACTACCCCACTTCTTGAGATCCAACAAAGGAAGGAGGATTTCTTGTTAAACAAGTTTGACTTTGATAAAACCAAGCCCGTGCAAATTCTGATGAATGATGAGGGAAACTATTTGAATCTAAAGGTTATAGCTATTGTGAAGGAAATGTCCTATTTCCCTGGTATGAGATTAGGCAAGCAGCTGCGAGTCTCCAAACCGATCCTGGTGAACCATAATCGCCATGGATATTGACTAGGATACAAGCCAGAACTAAAAAAATCCAGCATGGGGAAGTATGTGTCACGCCCCAAAACTTAGGGTCACGTGAAAATCCACCAAATATCCATTTTATATGAAAACATAGGTTTTCATACATTGAAATCCGCCTGTGAAACCAATGGAATACCCAATAAAGTGTATCCCTCATATATAAATGGCATACAATTCCAACACATACAGTATATCGTCTTACGGCGTACAAAACCTGCCTTCAGGAACAGGCATACCAAAAAAGGAAAACTATAAAAGTCTTCAGCCACCGCGGGCATCACCAAAGCTACTCCTTATCCACAGCATCACCTGAAAATGGTTTTACAAAAAAAATTTCTTTCGTGAGCCGAAACCCAATAGAAACATATAATAAACTGTAAAGCAAGAAAATATGCAACCATAGGAGTGGGAGCTAAACTCAACCACAACCCAAAAAGGTTTTTCACAAACCTCTAGTTTTTCCATCAGACTACACAAGTCTCCCAAAACGGTTTTATTAACATAAAACCCTATTTTCATCCTTCAAATCATACGATGTAAATATTGCAAATAACCAACCATAACTAAGGAAAAATAGTAATCAAAATTATTATTCCCTCACGGAATGTACAATCATGGAAAAGAAGAAGAATATGATCCTATGTACCGACTCTATTACACGACAGTGGTAACAACGATAAACCCCTGTCCATTATCTAATCCCCATACATCATGGGATTAGTTAGATAAACAAAAGTTCTATATGAAGCACCATAACGTAAAGCTCAATTGACGGGCCTAAAACTCGAGGGTACAGAGCACCCAACCACTCAATTTACGGGGACTAACCCAAACGTACAGAGCACCTACGTTGCACACATTTTTGGAATTACACCGAGGGCAACTCGTGCCAAATACCCGTTATACCGGTACATCTAGATAATCTTTTAAAAACCGAACTGTAGCATCAACTACAAAACTTTTTTGTAAATATACATTATACATGTATATAGATTTATCCATCAACATGGAGATCAACAAAATATTTCAAAATGTTTTCCCCAAAAGTAGTTATACAACGCATGTATAAGCAAAAGATCCAATCCATGAAACCATGGAGATCAAACCAAAATATGTAAAAACATATTTTCATGTAAACGTTTTAGAAAGTGAGACTCAACCCCAAGGGTTAGCTCCAAACCTCCAATAAAGTTTCTCCCAAAGATTTTCGTGAAAACCTCCTTTTACAAACCATCATTTGCCCAAACAAACCACCCGAACCATTAAAACCAACACCAATCACTCACAAAGAGATTCAGTCAACTGGCCCAAGTCTCCATTCGATTGAAAAGCTCATTGGAAAAGAAGGACCAAAACAGAAACAATTTCAATCGACTGACATCCCATGTCCAGTCGACTGAACTCATAGTATGATGATCTAGTCGACTGAACTCACCGAAAAAGTGTTTTTGAGCTGCGGTTTTTGCATGTTTTTGCTTCCAAATCTCAAATCAAACCCCCAAACATCCTCCAACATCAACACACCCAAGTCTCGCGCCAAAACCTTGAAAGGAAACCCTCAAAACACACTTCCATCCACCGAAAATGCAGAAAAATAGTTTTAAATTAAAAATTAGATCTGAAACATAAATCACCTTTTCATGCATTTTTAAATGGTAAAAATGCACAAGATTACATATTACACCCTTATATAGCAGTAGAATCTGAGATCTTATCTCGTTGGGTCAAAAACCTGATGTCTCGATCTACGTGCAAATCTGAGCTTCGTCGAAATCAAAATCTGTCTGGATGGATGCGTAGACCACGAAGCCAATAGCAAAGATCTGCTGTTGGATCGTAGAAAATCGATCCCCGGGCCCCCGAGAAGTTAGAGAGAAGGCAAAGAGAATATGGAAGAAACTTAAGAGTTATGTTTTGAAAAATATCTTTTGAAAATATCTAACTCAATATATTTATAGACCTCCAAAATATCTTTTTTTTTTTGAATTTTTGAAATTTGCATAGAAACTCCCTACAACCCCGAGAAGCAACCCCGCATGCTCAGTTTAACCAAATCATGCATCATAATACATATAAGTATATTAAGGCAAAAATGCCAAAATGTGTACAAAACACCGAACATGCATATATATCAAAAATAAAATGGTACAGGGTCTCACAGTATGGGCCGACGCTGAATGGCCGTTTCATCAAAGAAGGGGGCGATTTCCCTTACTATGGGTTTCCCGAACCATGGATCAAAGAGAAGACCAACAAAAAGTTACCAGGGCTGGAGATCTTCTTTAGCCATTCACTATCCAACAGTGATGAAGAGGCCGAGATTTAGCAGATAGGTTTCGCCAAAAAGACGCAGACAAATTGGGCAGATCTTTGTGAATAAGGAGATTTGGGATCTTTCTTCAATGAAGAGGTGGTCCAGGTGCGTATAGGTAATGATGGTGAAGGCGAGGACATGCTAATGATAGAAGCTGACACGTCTGCGGATCACACTTTGCTTATCATGGACGCAACTAAAATGAAAAACAGTCAGTCCTTTGAGTCTTTTATTATGTACGATGGGATGGAGTCTGAGTCTATTGAGTCTGTCTTTTCCAAGTTGGTTGTCGCTAAGTCCACCGGGAGTGCACCTTTTAGCATCCCGAGCCCTTCTGTTTTGAGTCTCAAGATGTAACCTCTTTTGAAATCAATGAAATAAAATTAGACTTTGCTTACTTTGCTATGTCTCAAATATTTTGTCTTAATTCCAAAGATTTTAACGAATTCAATGAAAATATTTTCCAAGAATTAAAACTTTTAATCGAAAACAAAAAAGAAATACGAGCTAAACCGATAATCGAAGAAACGATTTTGATAAATCCTAATAATGAAAATAACCCACAAATGGTTCCGATTGGTTCCACCCTATCTTTAGAGGAACGTGAACAACTAATCTTTTTATTAAAGGAATTTAAAGATATTTTTACATTATTGTACGAAGATATGCCTGGCATCGATCCCGACATTGTACAGCACCAAATCCCTTTGTATCTCAATGTCAAACAAAAGATGAGAAGGGTTAGGCCAGATTGGGCGTTCAAGATCAAGGAAGAAGTTACCAAGCAGTTAGCCGCTAGATTTCTTATGGTTACGGAATATCTGAAGTGGGTTGCCAATATAGTCCGAGTATGAAAGAAAGATGGAAAAGATCCGAGTATGTGTCGACTTCAGAGATCTCAACAAGGTTAGTCCCAAAGATGACTTCCATCTCCCCACATAGATGTATTGGTAGATAACACTGCCAAGAAATCACTCCTGTCCTTTGTGGACAGTTTTTCACGATATAACCAGATTTTGATAGCTCTGAAAGATCGGGAGAAGACTACTTCCACAACACCTTGGGGTACCTACTGTTATAGAGTTATGCTGTTTGGATTAAAGAACGCTGGAGCAACCCACCAAAGGGCTGCAACCACATAGCAGCACGACATGATGTTATGGTTGTATACTGAAAATCATATTTTAGTATTTAATTTTATTTTAATAAAATTAATTTTAAAATTTATTAGAATCTCAATAAGTAATGTATGCAATATCATTTCTTTAATGTTATGCATGGATGCCCCTTTATTCTGTATAGTATTTAATCTGGTGTGTAGAGTACGACTTGCACATAGAAGACTAAATTTTAGGTTCTTGCAGAATATAAGTATTTGTTCATAGTTTTGATAAAAATAGATATACCATTAATACGACTGTAGCACAAAGTTTTAGTAGGCCAGTCTTAGTTACGGGAAACAGATAATAGCGTCATCTATTGTTCCGACTCTCTGTGCTAATACACTTTATGTGTATGGAACGGAACACATTGAAGTAATTAATTTTATACTGACAATATATAAATTAATTCGCACTCCAAGGTTATTATGAGTGCTTATGCTCTTAATCTCGAAATAATTATTAATTGTGTATATTTAATATTCGTTATTTTGATTCATTAGAGAGTGCGATCTTATTTGGGTATATATTCCCAATGTGTTGAATAACGGTATTAATTAGAGGTGAATATTAATTATTGACGGAATTCATGTCCCGATTGTTCGGGATTGACGATACCCCCTTAAGGAAGCTTATATGTTTTGACTGAACCAAACCCTGTAGGTGGGTTTAATTATTCAGCAGTCAAATAAGTTATGCGAAAGGACTTAAGAAATTTTAAAAATGCTGATTAAATTAAATTGTTAGTAATTAAATTTAATTTGCGAGTATCGAAAATCTTAACATGGGGAGATGAGTTAAGCATTTAATAATAGGAGTTCAATGTAAATTGGTCTTGAGATTATGGCTAAGTGTACAGTTATAGTTCTTTAGTGGTAGGAACTGTAATTTAGTGTTTTATGAAAATTGAAGAAACTGCTGCAAGGTTTTCATAATTAGAGAAATCGCTGAGAGGTTTGCATATTTTCAGAAACCGCCGGATAGGTATCTGGATTACACTAGACGTCTATGTTATTATTACTCCACAGGTCCCTACTATAGCCCTATAAATATGCCAATGGGCTAAACCATAATTATAAGTTTTCTTTCAAGACTAAGGTTATCTAGGTTCTGTCAGTTTTAGTTCTCGAAAGATCATAGCCTACACTACGTTCGGGAATCACTTCGGGAATACAATAGATGGTCTGACAGAAGCTTCAACTTGGGAAATCAAAGTTCGTAGTTGGAGAATCGACCAAAAGGTATTCATCTGAATTCACTGTGGTGGCACGGATATTATTTTTGATCGTTTAACTTCAAAAGGTTTTTATCAGGAGCCTATTTCAGCGATTGCCTGTCCAGTTTTTATTTTTTGAAAAATCGTTTACAAATCAATGATCTTGGCAATTTGCCTTCAACAATTGGTATCACAGCCGTTTTGTTTTTTTGTTTACGATTTATCGAGGAGCCAGGTAGATTTAGAACCGTGCTAACTTCGTTTTTGCAGGCGTTCTAATCCTAATTTTATAATAATCTTTTATTTATGTTTGATTGAATGGTTTGGATGATGATTATATTTTTTTTAATCACGAGAGTTGATCATTATAATTTAAATATTTTAGATCGAATGTGAGTCTACGGGACATAGGTTTCGATGTAAAAGCCATTATTTGTTTTTAAATATTAGTTTAGAATATTTAAGAACAGGTTGAATATCCAAGAATACGGAGAACAGGCAGTGGCACCGGTGGTGGCTTCGGGAGTTTCGGGCAACGAATCGCGGTGATTTTTTTTCGTATTTTTGACAGGGTTTCTAGCAACTTTTTTTGCAATTTTTAGGCTTAAAAATAGTATTAAAATAGGTCCCAAAACACGAAGAAAAAAACTTGGCGCAAAAATAGCCCACCTGGCGGCACCACCGGCGGCGGTTCGGGGCTATTTTTTGATAGTTTTTGCGATTTTTCGAGACTGGTTTTGAACAAGTTTTTTTGCATAAAAAAGCAGTAAAGTAATACTGAAAAAAGTCCAAAAATATGGAAAAATAGGTGGCAAAAAGCAGCACAGGTGGCGGCTCTTGGGCTGCAGCGGCAACAGCTTTTCGGAGCTATTTTTAGAGCTTTTTCGGGATTTTTTTCGAGTTGTTCTTCGAAGCAACATGTTGCTGGATATCAGTGCTATTTTTCAAAAACAATATGAGCGAAAAACACCATGGGAAAGAGCCCGAGCGGGCGGCTGAAGCTGGCGGCAGCGCTAGGGGCGGTGACAGGCTGTTTCGAGGCTGTTTTCATTATGATTTTTTGACAGAAAAATAGTATTTTTCGAGATCTATTTTTCAAAAAAAAAATAGTATCAAAAACAATGCTCGGGAGTGGTAGCCAAAACCGCCTGAAGGTGGCGGAAAAAGCTGCCTGAAGGTGGCGGCATGGGCGGTGCTGGTGGCCAGTGGCGGTGGTTGCTAATCTGGACTGTCTTGGATCGTGTTTTCTGATATGTTTTGATTGTAATGTGATATATTTGTATATCACTGCAAATCAAAGAGTTCTAATGCAATCAAAATGCAATGAACAGATTCAGAAAAAGATTATTACAACCTATCTACATAACAAGAAACTGAAACTCATTAGAGTTTCGATTCAGTTATAAAATCGGGATATAAACTTATCTTGCATTTATATTCTTATGAACTGCGTGGACGATGTTTATATGTTTTATTTTTTTCTATTAATTTAATTAATTAAAAAAATTCAGTTTTAATTAAATATTTTGTAAAAAAAAGTAAAATTAATTTTTTTAATTAAATAAAAAAAGTTTAAATATTTTATTTTTTACAAAATATCACGTTTTAGATTATTTTTTTATTAAATCAGATATTTTGAAGAAACGTAAAAATTAATTTCGAATTTAGAATTAATTAAATGAAAAATTATTTAATCTTGATAAATTATTATTTTTTAAAAAATATGTAACTAAAATAAAATAATTGAATGCCTTTAATCACTCCATAGCTGAAAAGCTAAAAGAAAACTGTGCATTCATTGAATTTTATTTGTTACGCATTAAAACACAAAAAGATGATTTGACAAACCAGAATCTTTAGAATCGTGTACACGGAAAGAAGTTTTGGACTCTTTCAGATTGTGTGATTTTCAAAATTAATAAATTAATTTTAATGAAATAGATTTTTTTAACCCTCAAAAATATTTTAAATATCGAAATGGGAGAGAAATTTTATTTACAGATAAATCACACGGTCTCCATCACCAGTTTGTAGGCGATGTAATTAAATCTTGCGTGTTGGCAGTAAGGCTTTCCTCCCCATCAGACAGATTAATTACGGTATCGCCACTACAAATCTCTTTTAGGGATAATTTTGAATAATTGTTAGCGTGGATGACTTCTCTATCTGAAGGGTTCATTACTGCTATTATTTACTAGACCGAAACTATGTCAGCTATTCAATTTTACTTGGCAGGGTCAGTTGCCTAGATAATAAAATTAATAAGAATTGGCATGTCTAGACAAACGATGGATTGTAGATATTCTCCTATTGAGGCATGCTATTTACAGGGGACCAGGCTGCTGGCGAATTTTTTTTAAAATGGTAGAGAAAACCAAATTAAAATAAATTCAAAATTTTACTTATCATAATTAACGGTTATTTTTAATTATGTGATTCTTAAGAATAAAATGGCTTTCAATCCACCCGCTTCAATACTCAAAGCAAATAAACTTACGGGACCAAACTATGTTGACTGGAAAAAGAATTTAAACATTGCATTAATTGTTGAGTACTATAAGTTTGTATTAACTGATGGGTCTGGGTTTCCTATTTAGTCATCCCCACATCAGGTACTGGTGGTCAGTATCAGTCTATGCCCAGTGCCTATGACATAATTATGAACCTCAAAGAAATTTTTAGAGATCAAAATCGTGCTGCTAAGTAGGTGGCCATGAAGTCTCTTATGAATACGAACATGGCTGAAGGTACCCCAATTAGGGATCATGTTCTGAAGATGATCAGTCTTCAATATCAACTAGAGATCTTAAGATTTGAAATTGAGGGAGAAACCCAGTTCGATATCATGCTCCAGTCATTGTCCGATAGCTTTAAGCAGTTCTACCTGAACTATACCATGAACAAGCTCAGCTTTTCATTGACAGAACTTCTTAAAGAACTTCAAGCAGCTAAGGGTGTTCTTAGAAAACCAGGATATGTGTATGTGGCTGAAAAATGTTCTTCCTCTAAGTCGAAAGACAAGAAGAAGAAAAAGGTTCAGACGTAGGGAGGCACAGGTCCAAAAGTAGTTAAGGGACCAAAAACTGGTGTGAAGAAGCCAAGAGGCAAGTGATATCACTGTAACCAGTTTTGGTATTAGAAAAATTAGTTTTTGATTTTTCTTAGTAAGTAGAACAAACCAAGTAATTTCTGTTCACTGCTGGTTGAAACATATTTAGCAGTGCTATCTATCGGTACTTGGTGTACAAATACATGAGCCACTAATCATGTCTGCAATTCTTTGTAGGAGTTCACAAAAACCAAGCAGCTCCGTGATGGAGAAATATACATATATATGAGCAATAATACAAGGGTGGCAGCAGTTACAGTAGGAGATGTCACTCTCAGCTTTAGTAGAAATAAGATTTTACTTCTAAAAGATTGTCTTTATGTTCCTTCAATTAGAATAAATTCAATTTTGGTTTCTAGTTTAATAAAGGACAAATATTCTGTTCATTTTGATGACTCTATGGTTGTGAAGAAAAATAAATATTTTATTTGTTCTAGTACATCGGTGGATGATCTGTATGTCGTATCTTTTATCTCTCCTACACTGTAATTAATTGAATTGAATAATACATCTAATTAACCATATAAGAGAAAGTTTTCTTCTTTAATGAACCAAACGTTTTTTTCGCACTTATGCTTAAGTCATATTAATCTAAAAAGGATAAACAAACTGGCAGAAGATAGACCTTTGAGTTCACTGGAAGTGGAGGCACTTTCAGTTTGTGAATCCTGCTTAGAGGATAAGATGACCAAGAGACCCTTTTCAACCAAAGGCTATATAGTTAAAGAACCATTGAAACTATTCATTCTAATGTGTCTGGTCCTATGATAATTCGGGCCAGAGGTGACTTTGAGTACTTCGTCAATTTCATTGATGACTACTTAAGGTATGGATACATTTACCAGATGCACCGTAAGTCTGAATGTTTTAAGAAATTTAAAGAATTCAAGGCGGAGGAGGAGAAGTGTCTGGGTAAAAGTATCATATCACTACGATTCAACCATGATAGGGAGTACCTCTTTGGAGAGTTTAGGGACTACCTGCCATCAGAAGGGATTATATCCCAGTTGATTGTACCAGGCACTCCACAGTAGAATGGTATAGCAGAAAGAAGGAATATGACTCTTATGGAGATGGTAAGGTCCATGATGAGTTATTCAGGTTTACCCGATTCGTTTTGGGGACTCGCATTAGAGACAGCGGCTTACATTCTGAACTTGGTACCTTCTAAGTCAGTACCTTCTACTCTCATAAAATTATGGACCGAGCATAAGCCTAGTCTGAAACACATTCGAATTTAGAGGTGTCCAGCACATGTGCTGAAAAGAAACGCTGGTATGTTGGAACCGAGGACATAAGTCTGTTTCTTTGTGGGATATCCCAAGAGAACGAAGGGTGGTCTATTTTATAATTCTAAGGATCAGATGGTCATTGTTAGCACCAATACCCAATTCTTGGAAGAGGATTATATTATGGATCACAGGCCCAATAGTAAAATTATTTTAGAAGAAATGAGAAGAAATACCAGTAGAACAGAAGAAGAACCACAAGTCACTAATATCCCATTGCCTCGTCATAGTGGGAATATTATCGGGACAGGTGCAAATCATGAATAGGATGCTGATGCACAGGGTTCAGATTCTGCACAGCGTGTTACTACTAGTACACAGACACAGGTAATGCCTCGTCGTAGTGGGAGGATTGTTTATCAACCTGATCGGCATATATTCTTGGGAGAGTCTTTTGACAAGATCCCGACAGAACTGGATACCGAATTTTGTAACTACAATGAAGCACTTCGGGACAAAGATGCAAATATTTTGTAAAAGGCTATGAATTCAGAGATAAAATCTATGTATTCTAATCAAGTCTGGGAACTTATAGAACCACCCGAAGGAATAAAACCCATTGGATGCAAGTGAATCTACAAGAGAAAGAGAGAAGTAGACGGGAAGGTTGAAACCTTCAAAGCTAGGCTTGTTGCAAAAGGGTTCACTCAGAAAGAATGGATCAATTATGAGGAAACCTTTTCGCCGGTAGCCATGCATAAGTCTATCCGGATTCTCTTGTCCATTGCTACTCATTTCGATTACGAAATCTGGCAAATGGATGTCAAAACAGCTTTCCTTAACGAAAGTCTTGATGAGTGTATTTATATGGTACAACCAGACAGTTTCAAAGCAAAGGGCCAGGAGCACATGTTGTGCAAGCTTAAGAGATCCATTTATGGACTTAAGCAGGCATTAAGGTCTTGAAATACTCAATTTGATTAAGCCATAAAGTCTTATGATTTTGATCGGAGTTTATATGTGTCATGTGTGTACAAGAAGCGTGACGAAAGCGTGGTGATCTTCCTAGTACTTCATGTAAACGACATCTTACTAATCGAAAATGATGTGGGGTTATTATCTACAATAAAAGTATAGTTATTTGGACAATTAGATACGAAGGACTTGAGAGAAGCTAACCACATCCTAGGAATTAAGCTTGTGCGAGATCAAAAACAAAGGATGTTGGGCTTATCACAAGCAAAGTATATCGATGATATCTTTGCTCGTTTTAGCATGCAAGATTCCAAGAACGGGTTTCTCCCTTTCAGGCATGGAATCACTCTATCCAAGGATTAGTGTCGTAAGACACCTGATGAGATAGAGAAGATGAAGGTGGTTCCTTATACTTTGGTAGTAGGAAACCTAATGTATGCTATGTTTTGCACTAGACCTAACATCTGCTTTACCGTTGGCGTGGTTAGAAGGTATCAGTCTAACCCAGGGCAAAAGCATTGGACTGCGGTAAAGAATATAATTAAGTACCTAAAAAGAATTAAGGATTATATGTTGGTTTACTAGGCAGACAGTCTAATACCTTTAAGGTACACAAACTCAAATTTTTAGTTAGACAAAGATTCCCATAAGTCTACCTCAGGATATGTGTTTACTTTAGGAGGTGAAGCTATTAGTTGGAGGAGTATCAAGCAGTCATGCATTGCTGATTTCACCATGGAGGTTGAGTACGTGGAAGCTTCTGAAGCAGCCAAGGAGTCCGTTTGGCTTAGGAACTTCTTGTTAGATCTAAACATGGTCCCTTCAATTCAGTTGGCTATTACACTTTATTGTGATAATAGCGAAGCGGTTGCAAACTTGAAGGAACCAAGATCCACAAGAAAAGAAAGCGCATTGAGCGTAAATATCACCTGATACGAGAAATTGTACAGAGGGGTGATATTGTTATGACCAAGATTGCATCAGGAGACAACCTTATAGATCTTTTACAAATAGCTTACCGGTTAAGACTTTTGATAGTCCTGTAAAGGTCATGGGAGTCAAATGTATGGCAGCATGATTTTGAGTATAAGTGGGAGATTGTTAAGATTATATATTAAAAATCATGTTTTTAGTATTTAATTTTATTTTAATAAAATTAATTTTTTATTTTATAAGAATTTTAATGAGTAATATATGTAGTATCATTTCTTTAATGTTATGCATGATGTCCTTTATTCTGTATAGTATTTAATCTGGTGTGTAGAGTACGGCTTGCATACAGAAGATTAGATTTTAGATTCTTGTGGAATATAAGTATTTGTTCACAGTTTAGATAAAAATGGGCATACCATCGGTACAACTGTAGTATAGAGTTTTAGTAGATCTGTCTTGATTATGGAGAACAGATAATAGCGTCGTCTATTGTTCCGACTCTCTATGCTAGTACACTTTATGTGTATTGAACATGACACATTGATGTAATTAATTTTATACTAACTATATAAATTAATTCACACCCCAAAATTATTATGAGTGTTTATACTCTTAATCTTAAAATAATTATTATTTGTATATATTTAATATTCGTTATTTTTGATTCATTAGAGGGTGCGATCTTTTATGGGTTTATATTCCCGATGAGTTGGATAGCGGTATTAATTATATGATGAATATTAATTATTGACGGAATCCACGTTCCGATTGTTCGGGATTGACGATAGTCCCTTAAGGAAGCTTATAAGTTTTGATTGTGGCCAAATCCTACAAGTGGATTTAATTATTTAGCAGTCAAATAAGTTAAGCGGAAGGACTTAAGAAATTTTAAAGATGCCGATTAAATTAAATTGTTAGTAATTAAATTTAATTTGCTGGTATCGAAAATCTTAACGTAAGGAGATGAGTTAAGCATTTAATAACAGGAGCTCAATGTAAATTGGTCTTTAGATTATGGCTAAAAGTGCAGTTACAGTTCTTTAGTAGTATGAACTGTAATTTAGTATTTTATGAAAATTACAGAAACCGTTACAAGATTTTTATAATTACATAAACCGCTAAGAGGTTTGCATATTTACAGAAACCGCTAGATAGGTATCTGGGTTACACTAGAAGTCTATATCATTATTACACTACAAGTTCCTGCTGTAGCCCTATAAATATGCGAGTAGGCTAAGCCAACATCATAAGTTGTCTTTCAAGACTAAAGTTGTCCAGGTTCTGCCAGTTTTAGTTCTTGAAGGATCATATCCTACTCTACGTTTGGGAATCGCATTGAAAATACAGTAGAAGGTCTGACCGAAGCTTCAACTCGGGAATCAAAATTCATAGTGGGAGAATCGACCAAAAAGTAGTCATCTAAATTAACTGTGGTGGCACGAGTTTTATTTTTGATTGTTCGACATCAAAAAGTTTTTATCTGGTGCCTGTTTCGGCGATTGCCCGTCTAGTTTTTATTTTTTGAAAAATAGTTTATAAATAAATGATCTTGGCAGTTTGCCTCCAACACATAATACACAAGAAAGTAAAGGTATACGTGGATGACATAGAAGCTGAGAAGGACACGTCGTCGCATTAAGAAAATTCTTCAAGTGGATTAGAAAGGTACAAGATGTGCTTGAACCCTCAGAAGTGTGCCTTCGGAGTTATAGCAGGAAAGATGCTTGGATTCATGATCACATAGCGAGGCATAGAGGTAGACCCATCAAAGATCAAGGCCATTCTCGAAATGTCTCCCCTGAAGACCGAGAAGGATGTAACAAGCTTCTTAGGAAAGGTTCAGTTCATCAATCGATTCATCGCTAAACTAACCACTACCTGTGAACCATTATTCTGACTCTTGAAGAAAGAGACTAAGTTTCAGTGGGACTAGCAGTGTCAGGACGCCTTCGAAGCCGTACAGAAGTATCTGCAAAATCCTCTAATTTTTTCACCGCCAGAACCTAACAAACCTTTGATCTTATACCTATCAGTGACTGATTTGGCAATGGAGTGTATGCTTGCACAGAAAAATGAAGCCAAGGTAGAAAGGGCTGTCTATTACTTGAGTATAAAGATGATCGAATGTGAACGGCGATATACGTCTTTGAAAAAGACTTGCTGGGCACTAGTCTAGGCATCCAGGAAGTTACGCTACTACATGTTGGCAAACCATGTTGTTCTAATCTCAAGGATCGATCCGCTCAAATGCCTCTTTAAAAAGCCAGCATTAACAGGAAAGTTAGCCCGGTGGTTTCTGATGCTAGCCGAGTTCAATCTACAATATGTCTCGAGAAAATCAGTAAAAGAGAGAGCTGTTACTGAGTTCTTAGCCAATGATCCTATCAACGAAGAAGAAGAGCCTGAATTTGAGTTTCCCAATGAGCAAGTGCTGAAGATTGAAAAGGATTTATGGACCCTCTATTTCGATGGAGCCTCAAACCAATACGGTTATGGGATAGGGATACTCCATGTCATTCCCGATGATTCTTATATTCCTTTGGCTTTCAAGTTTAATTTTGAGGTTACTAACAATAAAGTCAAGTACGAAGCTTGCTTAGCCGGATTGGAAGCTACCTTAAAACTAGGGGTAAGAATGTTGGAGGTCATAGGAGACTCAGCTCTGGTCGTATCCCTGGCGAAAGGAGAGTGGAAGGTTAAAGAAGAAAAGCTAGTTTAGTATCACCGAGAACTCGAGCTGATGATCCCTTGCTTTGAAAGCGTAAGATTCATTCATATGCTAAGACTGCAGAACAAATTCATCGATGCCTTAGCCACTCCAGCATCAATGATAGATACACCATCCGGGACAAGAATGAGGCCTTTGGAAATTCAACAGAAGGATGTACCTACAATCAACAACATTGCTATGATCCAAGAAACTAATAACGGGTTGCTGTGGTATCACGACATTTGAAAATTCATCGAGAATGGAGAATATCCGAGCCGAGCCAGTAAAAAGGACCAGAGAGCTATCAGGAGACTCGCTGCACAGTTCCTAATCTGTGGGGAAAAACTGTATAAAAGAGGATATCTGAGAGTTAACAAACTTTGTGTCGACACAGAAGAGGGATATGAGGTAATGAGGGAAATTCACAAAGGAGTTTGCGGACCTCACATGAGTGGGATGATGCTGACTAAAAAGATGGTGTGCCAAGGATATTTCTGGATGACCATGGAAGCAGACTGCCATCAGTTTGTTCAAAGATGTCGAAAATGCCAGATTCACGTAAACCTCATGCATATACCGCCATCTCAGCTCTATAACATGACCACGCCCTGGCCGTCCTCAGTTTGGGAAGTCGACATCATAGGGAAGGTTACACACAAGGCATCAAATGGGCACGAGTTTATTCTTGTAGTGATTGATTATTTCATGAAGTGGGTCGAAACTGCCTCTTACATAGTCTTGAAAGCCTCCTAAGTAGCTAGATTCATCAAGAAAAATCTCATCTATCGATATGGAGTTCCACATGAGATAATTTTTGACAACGGTTCCCACTTTCAAGGAGAAGTTCTAGACCTCTTGAAGAATATCGAATCATCAACCATACGTCTTCACCATACAAACCACAAACCAATGGAGCTATGGAAGCTACAAACAAGAATGTGAAGAAGATTCTATAGAAAATGATAGAGGGAATCAAGGATTGGCCAGAAAAGTTACCCTTTGCGCTTTGTGGATACCAAACATCGATTAGAACTTTTATTGGAGCAACACATTACGCCTTGGTCTACGAAATGGAAACAGTTCTGCCTATAGAATTGGAGGTTCCATCTCTAAGAGTAATAGCAGAAAGAAATATCCCCGAATCAAAATGGTAGAGGGACAAATTTGAAGAATTACTTTTTTTACGAAAGAAGACTTAGAGCCTTGTTCCAAGTTCAAGGATATCAAAGAAGGATAGCTCGAGTATTTAAGAAGAAGCTTAAGTCTCGAAATTTGAAGGAAGGTGACTTAGTCCTTAAGGAGATCAGAGCTCCGATCTTTGGTCCAAGGGGTAAGTTTAAGCTTAATTGGGCCGAACCCTATCTCATTAAGACCTTGATGTCAGGAGGCGATGCCATCCTTATAGACTTGGACGGAAATGTGTTCTCAATGCCCATCAATTTAGATTAGCTTAAAAGATTCTACCCCTGAGGGAAAAGCTCAAAAAAGAGAGCATCAATAGTCGAGTGTAACCCGAGTCTCAAACTACATTATGGCTTGATTCTTTTCCTTCGGGATACGTTGGCAGCTTCTATCAGAAGTTCGGCCCAAACTGTTGATCAAAAAATTCCTCTTTGTAACCATGTTTCAAGAAATTGACTAATGCAAAATTTGTTTTAAGTTTCTCTAATATGATGATTATGTTATAAGAATAAAATTTAAAAAGCAATCGTATACCAAAAGTGGGGAAATTTTCATTAATGAGCTTACTAATACATGTTTTCAAAGATATAAGAGAGGCTCGCAAGTTTTCATCCTAAGAAACTAAGAAAGGAAAACAAGCAAAAACCTTAAGGTACAGCAAGGCAAGGACAAGTCTTCCCTCTCTTTACGTCCCCTTCTTGTCCCACCCCACGCTCTATCTCTACCTGTATCCAAGCCTTGTGACTCGCAGATAACCCGCTGTCAAAAGCACCGCTAACCGGTATCCTTAGTCAAGAAGACCAAGCTCGCTGATATTGACCCATGGAAGGGGCCCGGTGAAGGTGACTGTATAGATGGCTCACAGAAGTCTCGGGACAGATCTGGGTACACCTAACCTAGCGAAGAATGTGATAAGGATGATAGAAGATGACCAGCTTCAAGCCGACCAACAGGACCCCCGAATGGCCCAAAGTAAAAACAGTCATAGAAGATATCTTTAGCAGGGGCATAGCCAAGAAATGTTCACCCCAGACAGAAAACTCAGATAACCTTCCAATCAGCTTCAATAGAGCAAAGCCGATAAACCTGATGGCGAATAAAGAGCTTAACGCTATAAGTATCAGATACTAGCTTCTCCAACAGATTCACCTTCTCCATAAACCAAACCTGAGAGAACAAAGAAAAAGGAGTGTTGAGTGGAAAAATCTAAGAGAACAAAGAAAAAGGAGAGTTAAGTGAAAAAATCTGAGAAAACAAAGAAAAAGGAGAGCTGAGTGGAAAAATCCAAAAAAATACAGAAAAAAAAGAGAGTTGGGTGAATACCTACGGCGAGAGTGCACTACTAGTAAAATAAGGAGCACCCCTAACATGGACTACATCAAGCCCTAGAAGCGTCTCAGCCAGAATCAACGAGATAGGATCCCGACCCTCATGAATTTGATAGGCCACATCCACCAAGGAAGAGCTAGCCCGTCCATCTGAAGGTCCTAAGAGGAAGCGAGCCAAAAGGCAAATGCACAGAGCGTACCTATACTGAAGCTGAAAAGGAAAGTCACCAAGGGACCCCCTGCGGCCCAAAGCAGTTTATGATCCGAGCCACATCAAGGGATCCACTATGAATAATCAAAGAAGTCTCACGATGGGAAAGACCACAAAGCTGCATCAACCTGTCTCTGGCACTCGAGAAAGGAGCAGGGACTTTCACTTCATCGCAACCTGAGACCTCAAGAATAACAGAGAAATCCTCTACGGTCAGACATAACTCCTCAATGTCGAAGCGAAAGACGTGCACTTCGGGGTCCCACAGTTGGGCAGCCCCTCGAAGTCGATGCCAATCAACCCCCATTCTTCGCAAGGAGAATAGCACATCTAGGCCAAAGTTGAGGAAGTTCCTACGCTTGACCGGAGAAAAGTCGCCCATCCAAGACAACAAGGAGTTGTTATAAGAGTGGGCCATGAAGAATGCAAGAAAAATGCCAAGTATACAGAACAGTAGGGTCTAGAGTAGTGTCACTCTTTTATAGAGCTGAAAAAGAAGGGAAACCCAGAATCTGCCTAAAATTTCGCTCCAAAAAGGTTACTCACGGCTGTCACCTTGTTTCTCACGGTCACCGTATCTTCTCTTCACGGCCGTTACAATGTTTCTCCTAAACTTTGCTTACGTGACAACCAACATCTTGTCCATGAGCTATGTTTCGCATAAGTTTAGGCCGCCAATTTCAAAAGGCACGGCCTTGACTTTGTTCCTCGCGGCCGCCACCTTTTTATGCAAAAAATTTTGACAGCCCCACCTTGTTTTCTCAGCGTACCCTAAAACGTCTCAGCAACGTATAATCAACTCACAACAAGGAAAAATAGTTTATATGACAAACTCATAATTCATAAAACATACGCCATGCATAATTAAAGTTTGAACATTCAAGAGTAGTTTTCATACCATAAGAGGTTCAAACATCCATGATAAGCAAAAACGTAATCCAAGGGGCACTAAGGCCCAACCTATCAAAAGCAAATGTAATGTAAAGTGTGCCATGGCATGAAGGCCGAATGAAGAATCAAGAGGGCATAAGGGCCCATCTATGTATCTGTGCATGTGTGTCGAAGCAGTGTATCAGTATGTCAAGGCAGTGGATCATGACCAGTAGTGTATCATAAAAGAATATGGGAATGTATCAAATAGGCATGCAGACCCAAGTAAGAGAGAGGAAGTAAAAATCATCAACAATCTAGTAGATCAAGAAAGTCACTCCCGTCGAGTCCTCTTTCTCTGAACCACATAACTGCCCTGAAAGGACTCGCGGGAAGATGATCCCGTCGAGCCAGTCTTCTCCTCAGTGCCCGTTCGAGCTACACTAGAGGTCTAAGCTCTAGAAGAAGTGTCAGTAGTAGACGAAGCAGCAGCAAAAGTAGATGTGGAGGTCTATCCTGAGCATGCAACTGGAACAGCAAGTGCAGAACGATGGCCCCTAGTACTCGGACCACCACCTTGGCCACGCTGAAAGAAGAAAAAGACGTGTGTCAGATATGCATAAACAGAAGAATAAAAGAATGCAGAAGTAAAAGAGACAAGAAGAGTAAGGATGTACCATAGTTGGGCCACCACGAGGGGCAGGAGGCTCCTCACCCCGGGCACAAAAAGCCGCATCCCAGCAGCAAACCAGAACCCTCAATCTCGAGATCAGGCAGAGGGACTCATCACACCACGCTCGAGGCATCTGTTAAAAGCAATGATCATATTAGAATGACTAATTAACAAAATCAGTATCAGGTCAAGTATCTGGATCAGTACATGGAAAGGAAAAGAAAGGAACACACCTGCTCCACAATAGGGGGAAGAAGTATCTCCTGCGTGGCCAGCTCGGGAATCTAAATACGGTGAAGATTCCCATCTACGATGGTGTCCACCGTCCATGGAAGATCAGGCTGGATGGGACTAGAAGCAGCAGGGGGAGGGGCTCGTCGAACAACTTTGGGTCTCATAGCTGGCATCAATCTCTCTCTGGCAAATGCGGCGTAATTGTGGTCCGCATCCTTGATTAGTATGGCAGCGTCAACTCCCTCCATGGAATGAATGATCTCAGCAGTACGAAGGGACTCGGTCTGGCGCATCCCGACCGGAGGAGCCCTCAGGATATCGAAGTGGTCGTACCCCAAAGACTGTCGAACAACGCGCTCACCATGGTACCACTTGCGGCAAAATGACCCGTTAAGTAGGACACGGGTCTGGGCAACCTCACGGCTCCACAACAGGTCGATCCCTACTCGCTCCTCCTTGCCTACCCAGATGTCCCAACAGACTTAAAAATTGGAAAAATATGTCAATAAGTAAGGTGTACATTGCAGAAGAATTGAAAAGAAGAGGCAAGTAATGATATGGTGACAAACCCGATCGAAAGTAAGAGTGTCCAAGAAGTATCTTTCATCATCAATGTCTTTCCCTCCAAGCTTTGAACCCTGGAAGCGCCTGGCCCACCTAACTGCTCTAGGCTTCACCAACGGATCATCACATGAGTTCAAGGGCTGAAGCATGCCCAAGAACTCATATGCCCACAGCTGAAAAGATTGAGAAGAAGTATTAGTAGAGTTAATTCAGATATGCAGATATGGAATAGAGGAAAATAAGGTAGAAACAGAGAAAGTGGTTGTACCTCCCAGATGTGATAGTAGCCACCAATGCTCAAGTCAGAAGTCCTCATGGCGGCGCTCATATATCCATATAGGATGGCTAGTGCAGCACCACACCAGTCGAATCGATCGATCTCATCAATCACTGGCATCGCTGCAAGATAGTGCAAGTGCACCCTGTTCTCTAAGTTTGAGAATAGGGCTATCTCAAACATGTAAAGGAGGAATGCACAAGCTACCCACTCGAAGTGGTGGGCCGTTGTTCTCAAACACGTATATCGAATGCTCCCCTTGTCAATGGACGGGAGCACGTGGCCGAGAAAGTGCAACAGTATAATGGAACTCTCACAGATATCGGGATCGTATGGGATAGGATCGCCTGCAACCCGTATGCTAGTAATCAAAGCGAAATCAAGGGGTGTAACGGTCACCTCAAATGAAGGAAGATGGAAAGTATTGGTGGTGTCCCACCATCTCTTTGAAAGTGCCATGAGGGTGAATCTGTCGTGGTTGGTCTCCTCTAGCACCCTCACGAATCCCTCGAATTCGGCTCTCTCAACGATCTCTCGGCAGAGTGGAGGCAGGGCGATGTACCACTCCAAAACATCAGAAGAACCACCAAAACCTCGAATACGCTCGATCACCTAAAATGAATCAACAAAATCAGTAGACGAAAGATAAAATAAACAAAACAATGCAACAAACGAAACTCATAACATACAAGCAACGATAGGATACAAAAACAAAACCCCCACACAAAGTTAAATTCGAAAATTTCGCCCTTACTTCTAAACAAACTCAACCCAATCAAAACCCTTTCGTCAACAAAAATTTCAACCGGATAATCTTATCCACTCCAAATGTCAAAATTTCAAACTCCCAAAATTGATGAAAACTCTACTTCACGCAACCCTAGGGCAACTCCATTTAGTCAAGCAAGACAACACAAAATGTGGTCTAGAACTCCATCCCAACACGAAAATCAAAACTAACTACTCAGCTCCAAATTCAAAACAAATGACAATCCCCTAACCCCTAACCTGTTTCGAACCTACCCATTTATAAACTCAAAATGGCCAAGATAAAAATTGTCAAAAACTCACAAACAACCCAGTCAAATCAAACTTCAAAATTGGCCCCATTTCAACCTAGTCCCGTGGTCCATCTCAAATGATAACTTATACCTACGTTTTCAACACAATGTTTTTCAAGCTTTCAGAAATGTTCTTAAAACCAAAGTCCTCTCAAGTCCAAGTTTTCAAAAATGTTCTCAAAATTGAAGTCCTCTCAAGTTCAAGTTTTCGAAAAGGTTTTCAAAACCAACGTCTTTTAAGTTCAAGTTTTTCAAGATAATTTCAAAACCAACACCTCTTAGGCTCAAATCTCCTAAAACTCCTACAAGTTTGTTATACCTAGGCTTTCAAAGATTAGTCCGTACGTCCGTTCGAAGTTTGAATTTTCCATCATATCCATCCAAGCAAAGGTCTGTCTAAGCAAAGATCCGTTCAAGCAGGGGTCTAAAACTTTGTTAAAGCCCGTCAACATCATTCACAATCCAAACTCTGAAATTTGATCCCAACCTCCAAAGTGCTTCGGTACAAGATTAACATTTTCAATCTATGACTTCAATGATCAATCAAAAGATAATATTCAAGCATGCATAGGGAGTTTTCAGAATATCAAAACAAACAAGCTGTTGGCCTACCTCAAGGTTGTGAGCCAAGAGATGGTCCACCCGCCATCGTAAGAGGACCTCGCGTTCTGCCACTTCGTCTGGGATACCAAAGCTTTTCATCCCTCGCTTCCAGAGCCGGTGGGACACCAGGACATATGTCAAGGGATCGAAAATCCCTGGCATTCCAGGGACCCCCACTAGCGCCACATCCTCCACCTATCGCGCCACCTATCGCGCCACAAGCCGCGCCCCCATTGCCGCCTCCTCCATCTTTGGCACAACCACTATTGCCTGTGCCTCCTCCAGCCGCGCCACCTTCAATGTCACCGCCACCTCCTTCTTCCACGAAATCGAAGCCGAACCCTCCTCCAACGAGGATCGTGAACACCACCGAGAGCAACGAAAGCACAAACATCTTTCCAAGAGAGAGAGAGACGAGAAAGAGAGAGAGAGGAACGAGAGAGATGAGGAGAGAGAGAGGAATGAGAGAGATGAGAGAGAGAAAGATGAGGAGAATGAGAGGAAGGGAGAAGTTTGAAGCTTAGCGCGAATGAGTTTTTCGAAACTAGTCTCGGTATATGACTGTCATCGACCTCACAGCCGTAAGGTTCAAAGGTTTTAAAACATACAACCGTTAGTACTTGACCCAGGCCACAACTTTTGGTTGATCGGGCTGCCATGTTTTCTGAACCGTTTCAACCGACCGCGACATATATCCTCAGGCCGCCTATTATCTAGGGCACCATAGTTCAGGCCGCAATATCGAAAAGAAACGGCCACCATGTTTTTATGTCCCTTACCGTTTGAACATCTTTGAGTTACCCCGTTTGGGTTGTGGACGATTCGAAACCCCCTTTTACCCTGCCTTTTTTTGATTGATTTGAATGCCACTTTTCTGACTTATCGGTCCTCCTCATGACCTTAAACTAACTCGTCAATCCCCGACACAACCTAAAACTGTCCCTAACATCCTTTGGTCCTTCTCATGACCTTAAACTGACTTGTCGATCCCCGACACAACCTAAAACTGTCTCTAACATCCTTCGGTCCTTCTCATGACCTCAAACAGACTCGTAGGTCCCCGACATGACCTAAAACTATCCTTAACATCCTCTAGTCCTCCTCATGATCTTAAATTGACTCGCAGGTACCCGGCATGACATAAAACTGTCTTTAACATCTTTTGGCCTTCCTCATGACCTTAAACTGACTCTCTGGTCCCTAATATGACCTAAAATTGTCCCTAACATCCTCTGGTCCTCTTTATAATGTTAAACTAACTCACCAGTCCGTAACATGACCTAAAACTATCTCTAACATCCTCCGATCCTCCTCATGACCTTAATCTAACTTGTCGGTCCCCAACATGACGTAAAACTTGTTAGGGTTGGTATCTTGAAAATCATGTTTATAGTATTCAATTTTATTTTAATAAAATTAATTTTTCATTTTATGAGAATCTTTATGAGTAATGTATATGTATCATTTCTTTAATGTTATGCATGGATGTCCGATATTCTGTAT
>JAULJZ010076942.1:0-12840 GCA_032270985.1 Heliamphora pulchella | reverse complement strand
ATATATATATATATAGAGAGAGAGAGAGAGAGAGAGAGAGAGAGAGAGAGAGAACAATGCCGCTCTTGTCATCTTCCTCGACTTCGTGTATCGTCGAGTTCACACCCAGAGCCTGAAGCAAGGGGAAAGAGGAAAGGGTAAGGGGAACTGAATCGTCGATGGTGGAACCAAATCATCAATAGAGAGTAACTGAATCATCGTAGAAGTCGATGGTGGTGGGGCTAGAGCCATGGAGTGGTTTGTGGTGAGAGACGGTGGTGACGGAGGTCGGTAGTGGTGACAGAGGTTGGTGGTGGTGGGAGTGGAGCTACGGAGGGGGAGGGGGAGGGGGAGGGGGAGGTGGTGCGAGACATTGGGGATGGAGGTCGATGGTGGTGACAGAGATCGATGGTTGTAACGAAGGTCGATGGTGGTGGGAGTGGTGCCATAAAGGGGGTAGTGTTTTCGAGAAGGTCTTGGTTTGATTTCCAAAGCAATATGTGGAGAAGAGAAAATGAGATGTGGATGGCGAAGAAGAGGAGACATAAAGAAGATAAAAATGGGAAAAAGGTAAGGGGTAAGTGGTAAGGGGTAAGGGGAACTGAATCGTCGATGGCGGATGTCAGTGGTGGTGGGGGTGGAACTACGGAGGGGGTGGTCGTGCGAGTCATTGCGAACAGAGGTGGGTGGTGGCGAAGGAGGTCAGTGGCGATGGGAGTGATGCTATATAGGGGGTGGTGTATAACAAGAGGGTCTTATTTGATTTCCAAAGTAATATGTCGAGTTCGTCGGAGCTCGTTGATTCTATGAGGTTTTCTTGCCAGACACAACAGGCTAGAGAGCCGAAGAAGTCGTCGTCAAGTTTTGTTGAGATTTATTTATTTTTATTATTTAATTAAGATAATATAGAAAATGTACAATATAGGTAAGGGTGAAACGGAAACTTTATGTGTAATAATAGCCAATATTAGGAAGATCTGTTAACTTTTTAGATTGTCAACTAACGGAAGGAAGTATTTAATATTAGCGACATAACCAGATAAAAGACTAGTGTTATTTCAAAAACCTCAAATGAGGTCCTTATATTTTCAACTAACCTCAAGAAAGGTAGATGTAATTTACCCTTACTTATTTGTTTATTTTATTTGGCTTATTTTCATTTTTAATAAGGTTTTTTTATTGATTTGTGTCGTACCGTACTAAAAATATTTATTTTAAAACTTTATTTAACAACTAACCCGTGGGATAGTGGCTAAAGTTCGGATATCATTCTCAGAAATTTAATACGATTATGATTTATTTATTAAATATTTAGTTAATGATTTTCTTTGAGAAAAAGTAGTTTGATTTGAATTAAAATTCTAATTAAATAAAATAACTACAAAATCTGAATTAAGAGTTCAAGTGATAAAGAGATTCTTAATGGTTAGAATCCTCACTAGCCAATACTTCTAGTTTCATTCAAACTCTAGTTTATTTTTAATTGATTCAATTCAATTCTATCGCAACTACAAGACCGATGAGGATTTTCAAGAAAATAAGCTCGAATCCAAGCCTTGCATACTTTATCTAAGCTTATGGCACGGCTCGTCGGGAGCACGATCGGTCCTAACAAAGGATAACGTATTTCACGTTTGAATATCGAAATGCAGATATAACAGTTGTATAATCTCGCTTTTACAATCAACGAAAATAAAAACGGAACTAGATGTTTAAATTAAAAAACTTGTTTATTAAAAGCCAACGTCTCAAATCACACAACGAATTGAATCCAAAATAAAGAATAAACAAACGAGTTCGAACTACTCTTAAAAATACCGAACTAGGAATTCATCATCTCTTAAGAATAGAAAAAGCTTAGCCAAGCTTAGCCGCTCATGTTGCGACTAGAAAGCATGAAAAGTTGAAGAAGATGTGAGCCTCGAGTCTCTGTCTTCGACTTCTTGACCAGTCCTAAGCCTTTCAGATTGGCCTCCTTACTTCTCTCAATCCTTTGTCTTCTTAAATAAGAGATATCTGAATTATGAGCGAGTTTTCCATCCTCAGTTACAGTCTCCAAGTCCAACTGGTCTGCGCGTTTCGTCCGGACGCTATTCATTCCGTCTAGATGGTTTAAGGTTTCGTCCGGACGCTTGTGAAATCTGTTTGGATGATTTTCTTTCTGGACTGGTTTTGTCCGGACGCTCGTCCGGACGTTTTCTTCCTAGTAGCTTTTTCATTCGGACGCAAACAAAGTCTGTCCGGATGCAATTCCTTTTGTGCCACATTCGTCAGGATGCGGACTTTGTCCATCCAGACGGAACTCTCTCTAAAATTTCAATTATGCCCTTTGTCTCATTTTTGTCCCAATTTATATAATTTTTTCCTCTAAACTACTCCCGTTGATGTTGTTGACAAAACACTACAAAACAAAATATTAAACAAAGAATTGAGACTTAACATAGTGTATTTTGCAAAAAAAGATCAGCACTTTTATATATCGATCAGATTCTAAGTCAAATTCTTTGTTTAAAGTCAAAAAGTCATATAAGTCTCATTTTTTATCCTTGATTTTTTGCCTTTTTATTTATTGGCTTTTAGCATTTTAGTTTTTTTTTCTTTTTTACATAAAATACTTTTATATATATTTTAGAAATATAATAACTTTTATCATACCCTTTTGTTTTTTATAAAAATTATATTTTTAAAATTTACTCGTCGAAATCTATCAAACAATAAATATAAAATTATGTAAAAATAAATTTTAAAAAATTATAACAACTTCCTTATGACTTAAAGCTTTTTGACTTTTTAGTTTTTTTTGACTTTTTAGTTTTTCAATTTTTTACTTTTAGCTTAAAGTGACTTCAAGCCAAAACTTTTTAACTTACAGTTTTCTGGCTAAAAATTACTCTTATCACTAAATAAATTTTTTACTTATTTGGCTTGAACCAATTTCAAATAAAAAATCTGACTTAACGCCAGATTTTGAAATGAGGCCCTAAACTTATAGTTTTCCGGCTTAAAATTACTTTTACAATTCACTAAATAAATTTTTTACTTATTTGGCTTGAACCTATTTCAAATAAAAAATCTGACTTAATGCCAGATTTCGAAATGAGGCCCTAAACGTTTTGTGTTTTGGGATTCTGCTACAATGGTGGCTTAGGTTTCTATGTTACTCTGAAGGCTGTGTTTTGGGATCCTCTCCTCTTTTTTCTAAGAGGCAAGGGTTTAGGCCTTGCTTGGCAACTTGGTCTTAAATTAAGTTTTTAACTTAAAATTTACTTTAAGCTAAATAAGTAAAACAAATTATTTGGTAAATTTTGGATATATTTAAAGCCAAAAGACAATAAGCAAAAAAGCTTTACTTTAAACCCAAAAGCAAAAGGTCAAAAAAGAGCTTTAAGTCAAAAAAATAGTTTTATTTTTCAAAATTTATTTTTACATAATTTTATATTCAATATCGATATTGTTTGCTATATTTAGACGAGTATATTTTAAAAAATGTATATTTTTCTTAAAAAAAGATATGTATAATAAAAGTTATGATATTTCTAAAAAATATATAGAAGTATTCTAAAAAAAAGATAAAAAGGCTAAAAGCCAAAAAGCAAAAAAGGCAAAAAATCATGATTAAGAAATGAGGCTAAAATCAGTTTTCAATCTTAAACATAAAAAAAAAAATCTAACTTAAAATCGATTGACAAATGAGGCCTTAGTGTTTCGGAATTCTTCTTGTTCACAGGGTTAATTAGAAATTAGAATTAGATACTCTCTCTTTCTCTCTCTAACCTCTAAGAACAATTCTATCTTTCCTCTAAATAGATCTTCAATTAATTGATCTATGTATTACCTTCTTGAACTAAAAAGTGCCATGTGAGAGAGTTTCAGAATTTAATCATTCTATATTTATCACCAAATGCTGGTTGTGAATTATATATCTTTCAGGGTAACCAAGCATCAATTATTGAAGGCAATGTTAATTTTTTGGAAGAGCTTGAGAGAGAGAGAGAGAGAGAGAGATTTCTATAGACACTACAATTTTATTTCTAGATCTGTTTTTATGTATTAAATATTTTGTACATTGTGAAGAAATTTTTGTACCTTGAAAATAAAATGGGTGTAGAAAAAAAACAAGTGAGTTTAAAGGTTCTCCCAAACAAATCGGGTAAAATGGTAAAACGTCACTTTACATTACTAAGGTCTTATCAACAAGACTAACAAAGAGAGATCAATACAATTTCAAAATTTTGAAATTAACTGTTTATATTTTTAATTAATCTCAAGAGATGATATAATTTACTCAAAGAAAATGTAGAAGTAGGAATAGCACACGAACTGACTGTTTAATTTTTTATTGTTAATATTTCAAGTGTTTGAACCAGTTTATGTGCATCTCGAATAACTGCTTGGTTAATGTGTACAAAGTAAGCTCGACAAACAAATGCATGAATTTACTTTATAAACATAATGATTTAATATAATTTTTTTCAAAAAAGGTTGGGAGACCTGAATGCATTACAAATTCTATATATAATTGATCAAAAAAATACATCGATTGCAACAGAACATTCTTTCAAAAAGAGAGAGAGAAAGACCTCCACGCAATGAGGAGAAAACTTTATAATACAAGGAGAACTACAAACCTTCACGTAAGAAGGATCACAAGCCTTCGCGTATTGAGATATTATTATAATACTTTAAGAAAATTGACAAACAAAAGACAAAAGCCAATCACCATGAGTGGCATATTGGTATCTTTCTTCCGCAACTAATATTATTTGCTGTTCAAGGGAAAAAAAAAAACCCTGATCATATTATTAATTAATCTGCATGATTTTGAAGTTATGTGGATTTAACTCAATGCCAAAACAATCCTAAAAACTTCCATTTATATACACTATTGGTGAATGTATTTGCATTAACTTTAAATGTATATTTTAAAAACTACAATATTAAGCTATGATTGGAAAAACATTTTTAAGGATTCTTTGTAGCAACTTTTTTTCATTATTTTTCATATATTTTTATGTCTTGGTCTAAATTATTTATTTTTTCAGTTCGCCGTGATAAAATCAAATATAAAAACAATAGTCATTTTGGCTAAAGTTGAAAAACATCATTAAAGATGAAAAAAAATTATTTAAAGTCTTAAAATGACTTTTTTCATCATATTTAAAATTCTAAAATAATTTGGTTTTTTTTATGATTTGAATTCTTCATATAAAAAATGTAACCATTTAATCTAGCTTAACATAGAAAACGAAAAGAATTATATAAAAATTTAAATTTTAACATTTTGGCTAAAAATGAAAAAAGGCATAAAAACTAGCTTTAAAGTCAGTTTCCAATAGGTGCCATAGTGTGTAAATCATCGACGAAAAAAACAATTGACTCTATATTGTTAAATTTCTAAATACATATTTGTTTTAAACAAAATGAATGACAGCAATAGATACCGTTTACTTTTTTTTTTTTAAAGACAAACGTGATCTATTAAGCAATTAAAGAATATCTCATCAACTTAACTTTTTGTCCCTTTTTATGACATTCAATTTACTTTCGAAGCACTTGAAAATATCGAACCAACTCAATTTTTTATATTAACAATTAATACGCTAAAAATAATAAAGTATACAGTTTAAATCATAAAAATGGTATCGAGGTGAGCTGTACGCGCTTTGACTACACTGTGCATTCCATTCCATCGACGACAGATAACTTGAATTCCAAAAAAATAAAAGAAAAAGTTCACAAAATTATAAAAAAAATTACCGAAAACTAAACAAAAAGGAGGTTAAAATGGCAAAAAGTAAAACCCTAAATGCAAAACCAAGCCAAACGTGTTTGCATGAAGGAAGAACCCTAATTGGTTTACACCTAATGGATTCAGTTAACCTACTTAGTGTATGTGGCGGGGAGCTGCTTGGAATAATCCAAATCTGTGTGTGTTCGTATTTGCATGCTTTGTTCTTATGCTGGTTGCGAGCTGTTTTAGGTTTCATCGATCGTCGCCATAGCCAACAAGCATCATCACCTATTCATCTTTCTACGTGTGTCCGTTACCAACCTTCCTCTCTTAATTATAAACGGTGTTTAGCAGAGAAAATTAGTTATTTAGACTCTGTTTGATAACGTTTATAGTTTTTTGTATCATTAATGGTCGGAAAAGTGGCCAGAAAAAATTGTCGAAGACAGTGGTCTAAAGTAATGGATAAAAAAAATAAAAATAAAAATTTATTTACAAGTAAAAATTCTTAATCGATTTTATAAGTAAAGTACACTCTCGAAACTATTAAGGATTTTTTTTATTGTGGAAAAATAAAATCGTATGCGTCCACTAACACAAAATAAATCCGTTTGGAATAATTTTACTTATTTTCATCTTTAGTAAAAAAAAAATATTATTTAATCAAATTATTATATATTTTTGACTTCTTTAATTGAAACGAGTCAAACAAATAAGTTTTTTAATCAAAATATAAATAAACAAAAAGAGACAAAAACAAGCCAAAAAAACCAATAAGTTAACTTTTGGCTTCGTTTGACAAGGAGCTTAAAGTCGGACTTTTAGTCTTTTGAATTAAAGCCGAAACGCTAAAAAATGTCGTTTGGGAACCTAAAGACTTTTAGCCTTTTTATCTTTTTATATAAATTTATTTTATATATTTATTTAGAAATATCATAACTTTTATTAGACACATTTGTTTTATAAAAAAAATATTTTTAAAATTTACTTGTCAAAATCTATCAAACAAATCTATATTTAATATAAAATTATGTAAAAATAAATTTTAAAAAATTAAAAAAACTTTTTGTTAAATTTAAATTTTCTTACTTTTTAGCTTAAAGTCACTTTTAACCAAACTTTTTGGTTTCTTGTCTCTTAACATGTAGTTCACCAAACAAAATTTTGACTTATTTAGTTTAAAATAATTTTAAATAAAAAAATTTAACTTGAAACTAAGTTACCAAACAACACTATATATATTGCTTGTTTCTATTTTTAGTATAAAAAATATATCTTTTGATCTGGTTTTTTTTTATATTTTTAGATAATTTTGTTGACACAATTCAAAAAAATAAAAAAAAACATTGTCAAAAAAACAAATGAAAATAAATAAGCAAAAGCTTCAAATTTAGCCAAGAGAGCGCCAAAACATTATTTGTTGTGTTTCGAAGGTGGAGTGAATCCTTCTACGTGTCGATCTCCACCTTTCTACGAGTCCATCCCCAACCTTCCTCCCTCACCTATAAATACCGGCATTCCCAATTCGCCACTTCGCATCACAGACTCAAATTACACACACAGTTATTACATACTGAGAGTGATCGAGGTTTTTCCAGAAATGGCTTTCGATTCTGTTCTCTCCCTCTCCACCATCGTCTTCTTCCTCGTTCTCTCCCATGGATGCTTCGCTCAGTTAGGGCAAGATCAGCAGCAGCAGCAGCTGTCGACGCAGCCGCGGCAGGAGAATCAGCTGGAAGGCGTGCTAGGGACGCAGCAGCACCGGTTCCGCGGGAGAACGGATTGCCGAGTCCAGAGAATCGAGGCGCGCGAACCGGACCGGCGGATCGAGTCGGAGGCCGGAATCACCGAGATCTGGGACCAGAACAACGACGAGCTCCGCTGCGCCGGTGTCGCCGCCATTCGCCATGTTCTTCAGCCTAGAGGCCTTCTGTTGCCTTCTTACACCAATGCTCCTCAGATCTACTATGTCGTCAGAGGTTAGTTGTAGACGATGACTAAGCCAATTTCCATGTCCAAAGCTAATATGATTTAAATAGTAGTTCTGAATAATAATTAAAAATTAAAAATAATTTAGGATAATAACGTATAAAATGTAATTTAATTATAATGTAAAAGATTTATTAAGCTTGTATTTGGACTAAAAAGTCAAGTGCTCTTTTTTTGGAATTTTTTTTTTGTTTTTTCATCATTTTTTTATATTTTAATTCAATTTTTTACTTTTTTCTAATCCTTATAATAAAAGAAATGTATGTTTTTCATAGCCAAAATTGAAAAATATTCATTAAAAATAAAAAAATTTAGAAAAAAATCCAAAAACCCTAGTTAAGTTGGGTTTTTTCGTTTTATATGATTGTTTTTTGGATTTTGAATAATAAAATTTTTTTATTTTTATTTTTTATAACAAGAAGAATTTATAAAGTACACTTATTTAGACTAATATTAAAAAAAATTCACTAAACATAAAAGAAACTTATAAAAAAATTAATCTAAACACAAAATAACATTTAAATTCACTAAATTAAAAATTGAGTTCAGGCACTCTAAAACTCAAAAAGCACTCACATTTCACTTTTTTCATTTGTACTTTTTTTTTCCTCTCTTTTTTTTTTCTTTCTTTTTTTAACCATTAAATTGAAAAAAAAATTAACCTTTTAATTTGTTACATCAATATCCTTTTAAAATGTAATATAAATTCTATGTTAAGAAATGTTTAGGTGCAAACACATTTACTTTTTAGAAAATGGCAATGATATTGTAATATTAAGAGGTTTAAAAAGAAATTCCCATAAAGAGAAGTTTCTTTTAAACACTTTTAATATTTTTTTAATTTAAATTTTAAATTCAATTTGGCTAGAAATATACCATTTGATTAATTTTTATTTTTTAAATAAGTTTTTTTTTCTCGAATTATAAATCAAAAAAGTAAAAAAAAACATCAAAAAAACTAAAAAATTTAACTAAACATGAAAATAAATATCATAAAATAGGCAAATAAGTTATTATTCTTAACCAGGCTTTAGTTTGTTTTGTTTTTAATTTTTTAGATTCCTCTAGTTAAGAAGAATAAAAAACCAGAAAATAAACAATAAATATTAATTAAAAACTAGCTAATTTATTTTCTTGATTAATGGACTTTTTACAATTTTAATCAAAATTCTATTTTTTACTTTTATATGATTAACAAACTCACCAAACTTTGCATAATAAACTGATTTAATTATAAAAATATATTAACAAGTTATGCATAACATGTACTGTCCTTCAAAAGCACAATATGATCATTTAATGTTATTAGAACCAATTAAACTAATGTTATAATTTGATTAATTTCACAACAATTATACTTAGTATGATTGTTATTTTATATTAATATTTTACTCAACATATAAAAACATATTATTTTAATAATTAGAATAAAACATTACTTCAGGAACTTTAAGAGGTGTTTGTTAAATGTTATTTTTCAATTTTTTTGCTTATAATTCAGTAAAAAATAAAAAAAACAAACATGCTTATAACTTGTTTATAATTGTTTTTTTTTTTTTGGAACTTTTGATCTATCAATAAAAACAAATTATACTGCTTGAAGATATATTATAACTACAATAAATATTTGTAAATCCTGTTTCAAGATTATATTTTTTGTTATAATTTATAAACTCATAATTACATTGTAATAAAATTCATGTGTGAAACGATCATTTGATTGCAGGTAGGGGCATTCAGGGGACTATAATTTCGGGTTGTCCGGAGACATACGAATCGGACCCGCAATCTGGTGGGCAAGAAACGCAAAGGACCCGAGACAGGCACCAAAAGATCCGACAGATCCGAGAGGGTGATGTCATTGCCCTCCCTGCTGGAATAGCCCACTGGATGTATAACAACGGAGGTTCTCCCCTCGTCTGCATCTCACTTCTCGATCTCGGCAACGATGCCAATCAGCTTGATCTCAACATCAGGGTAAGTTTTGCAGCTTTTCAAATATATTCTTATCATCGAAATTGTTTTATGAGGATTTAATAAGTATTAAGGTTCTAAATTACGATATTAAAAGATGTATTAATATTAGTAATATAATCATATATCACTTCTTTTGCGCTGAAATTATTTTATGACGTAAGATTTATAGGATTATTGTTTTTAAAAAAATAAAAAGTAATTCTTACACAAAAATTTCGTGCACCGAACAATCTTTTATAAACGTATGTATCTGCTCTCATAATTTGTTTTTACCGAACTTTGAATAAAAGATTAGAGTAAGCATTTGATAATTCTCTCACTATATAACTGGAAGAAATTGTTTTTGTTTAAATTATAATTTTTAACTTGTAATTTAATAAAATGATTTTTAAAATTCAAATCAATACTTATAATTAATTTTTCTGTTTGTAACGTTTCGATTCTAAAATCAACTTACAAAAATTTTACTGTTTAAAATATAGTTTAGAACATTAACAAACAATTCTTATTTTTGTTTAAAATTTTAATTATATTTTTTAATTATTATAATATAAATAAAAAATACTTAAAAAACACATTTAAAAAAACATAAATATATAAATTTGTGGTGATACATAAATGATTAATATCATCATCTTCTCAGAAATTCTTCTTGGCCGGAAACCCACTCCGCGGCCAACAACGGCGCAGCCGGCACGAGGAAGAACGGGAGCACCGACTTCGCCAAGAACAGAACGCCGGCAACATCTTCAACGGCATCGACGAGCAAACTCTGGCGGACATCTTCGACATTGAGCCCGAGACGGCGAGGAAATTACAAGGCCAAGACGATCGGAGGGGCAACATCATCCAAGTCGAGAGAGATCTCGAGGTGGCAAGTCCAGAGTCTGAGGAAGAAGAAGAAGAGCGAGAACGGGAGCGAAGACTCAACGGCTTGGAGGAAACCATATGCACAGTAAGGCTGAGATTGAACATCGACAGAGCCACACGCGCCGACGTGTTCAACGCACGCGCCGGCCGAGTCACCACTTTCAACGGCTACAGCCTCCCCATTCTCAACTCGATCCAACTCAGTGCTGAGAAAGGGCTCCTCTACGGGGTATGGAAATGGAAAGAAAATGGCCATTATGCCCTCGCTATTTTTATCTTCTTTCATTTTGAATTTTTACTTTTTTTTAGATTCTTTTAGTTATGAAAAAAACAAAAAATATTAAAAAATATTTTTTTTCCCAATTTGGTTCTTTTTTTTCTTCTTTTTAGACTATTGTATTTATGTAAAACTAAAAAAAATAAAACAAAACTAATAAAAATATTAAAAAGTTTTAACAAAGTTTGATTTTTTTTATTTTTAATGAACATTTTCTTATTTAGGTCATTTTTTGCCTTTAGATTTTTATAATAAAGGGATTTAAAAGGTAAAATATAAAGACAAAAAAATATTTTTAAAAAGGGGTACGCGTTACCCATTTTTTGAGTATTTTTTGTTCACATTTATTTTAAAATTCTTCTAATAAAGTGGGGTCATCAAATTAAAAAAATATTTGACCAAAAATAAAAATAAATTCATCAGGAAACAACAACTAAATGATTAATTTTTAACAAAAAATGTAAATTTCCGTTTTAATGAAAGTTTTTTCTTTCAACTTTCACTGAAGCATTTTTATTTATTTTTTTGGGATTTTTTAAGAGGCAATCGAAAAGTAAATTTTGTATCAAAATATTTTTAAAATTCAAAAAATGGAAAAAAAAATTAAAATATCCAAAAAGTTTCTTGATTTCTTTATTACGGTAATAAACTTATTTAACATTTTTGTGTTCCAGAATGCTATATTGGCACCTCATTGGAACGTCAATGCCCACAGTATAATCTACGTGATCAGAGGAAGCGGCCGCCTACAAATCGTCGGAAACTCCGGCGACACCGTGTACGACGGCCGAGTCCAAGAGGGTCAGCTCATCGCCGTCCCTCAGAACTTCGCCGTCATCAAGAAGGCGGGTAGGGAAGGACTCGAATGGGTGGCGTTCAAGACGAACGGCGCTGCCGTGACCAGCCAGCTCGCCGGGCGGGTGTCGGCGATCCGAAACTTGCCGGAGGAAGTGGTGATGAGCTCGTACGACATTTCAAGGGAGGAGGCCAGGAGCTTGAAGTACAACAGGGAGGAAAGCACGGTGCTCCCTCCACGGTCCAGGTCACAGAGGGGGGAGAGGGTTGCTTGAGTTTGAGAACTTAGGTGCCTTGTGATCCAAGGAATCTGTGATTATATATATGTATGCATGTAAGGCTGAGTTAGAGAATAAAAAGAAGTCCTGAATGGCCTTTGTGGGACATGTGTTTTTCCTCTTGAGCACTTGTGTTTCTAAATTTAGTTTAATGAATTGCAACTTTCTTTTGCTGTATTTTGTTTTTGATAAGCAAATATTTAGTATTATACATTTTAAAAAATAATACAATGAAAGATCACAACACGATCCTAAAAATCTATAAAAGCTTACAACACAAAACAAAAAAAACCATAAAATTAGTTGGCTTTATAAAAAACATCTAACAACCCAAAAGGCCAGGAGAGAAAGGCATAAACTAAATCAAAGTTTAATGCAATTTCTTTCTGGCGAGTTTAAGATTTTTAATTTTATGGAGTAATTTCTTCTTGTTTGCACTTCTAGAAGACGTAGAGTTCTAAGGACTAATGAAGTTTTCATCTAAGAAACTTTGAAAGTGCCTTGAGACGTGTCAACCTGTGTAGAGCGAGTTTTTGAATCATCCTTGTGTGAACGTATATTTAGGTATTAAGTTTTAAAGGTACTTTAGTCTTTTGGTTAGTGTAAGGTTTGCGCATTATACGTCTCTATTAGTCTCACAATATTGATTAAGTTGGATTGTAATTTTGGTTCGACCTTGCTCGGTTCGATTGTGGTTCGGGCGGGCCAAGTCCGACCCAAACTTATTAGGTTTTCGCAAAAAATTTGGACCGAACCGAGCAGACTTTTTGGGAGAAGAGTAAGCCCAAGCCCAATGGTAGTAGGCTTGGGCTTAGGACTCGAGCTTTGGGCCGGGCCATTGCGGGCTTTTCGTTTTTATTCTTTTTTTAATATTTTTTATATTTTTTGAGTTGTTGTATAAGAGTATAAGATTATAAATTATTAATTTTAGACTTACCCGTATA
>JAULJZ010076921.1:0-12842 GCA_032270985.1 Heliamphora pulchella | reverse complement strand
CTTAACATTAGAAGTGTTGTTAGGCTTTTAATCATAACACTGCAACTTCTCTTAATTTTCTTCATTTATAGTTCTCAACCATTGCCTTGTCACGGTATATTATTTTCTATTTCACATTCTTGTTCACTTCATTGTTAAAGTATAAACCATAAAGCATAAATGAATAAATCATAAAGCACACTCCATGCCATTTGAATTGATTTTCTTTCAAGTTTAAAGCATATAAAAGAATCTCTATATTTCTTATTCTTTTGTTACGGTATGAATAAGAGAATCTCCATGTTATTGTCATTTGAATTGATTTTCTTAGACAATTTTTTTTATTGGTGTATGCTATTGATTTAAAACTGAAGGTTTTAAATGTATGCATGAGAAGTTAGGATGATGTGTGTTTGAATTGTGGCTTTATTGTTGGGATCCAGGCAGAGTCTGTGTATATTATGTTACTTGATTTTATTACATATTATTTGGTAAACGGTTAAACCGTTGGATTATTCGAAAAACATGGTAAATTCTGTGAATTTTTTTATAAAGTTTAATACTTAGAATGATTATCTATTTCTTTTTTTATTTAGTTTATGTTATTGATTTACTGGAGGTTTTAAATGTATGCATGAGAAGTTATGATAGTTTGAATTGAGTTGTGATTTTATTGTTGGATCCAGGTAAAGCCTTCATTGATTTTATTACATGTTATTTGATAAACGGTCAAACCGTTGAATTGTCTAAAAAACAGAGGAAATTTTGCTAATTTTTTTTTATAAAATTTAATACTTAGAATAATAATTCATGTGTTACACTTTAGAGAAATTATTAAAATACACGAGTACTTTTTTTAAAAAATGGTGGTAGTGTTTTTAGGCACGGACAATACCTAGTATCTAATAAAAATAGGTTTATATTATTTTGTTCATAGTATTTTTTATTATATTATTGGATAAGAATACCACATAAGTAATATAATATGGTATTCTAAAACTATCGAACAATTACTTGGTGAGATAATGCTGGGAGTTTGAGTTTCACACATTTTGAGAGAATGTTGTGACGACTTGTTTGTTTGCTTGCTTTAGTTTCATAATTTTAAACTAATTTTTTTGATTTTTGACTTAAAATCACTTTGAGTTAAGTTTTTTTGGTTATTATTTTTTAACTTAAAATCACTCTTACAATTTACAAAATGAATTTTTTACTTATTTATTTTAAAGTAACTTTAATATGATAGAAATTTTGGTACTGAGAGAGATTAAGATTTTAAAATTACTTTTTACTACATACAATGACTAAATAATTATATTTTATGATTTAATTATAAATAATATAATTCAAACTCATTGTATAATTAATATAAAAGTAATTTTAGTATAATTTCTATTATCAATTGATAATAGAATTTTAGTTTCGTAGTAATTTTTTTCAAAGTTTTACTTTCATGCGATAAGTGATATATTTATCAGTTCATAAAACTGAGACATTAGTTAAATGAAAATTTATCACTTTTCATTTTCAACAATTTTGATGGCTTTATAAATGTACCACTTGGATTTCTCCACTTATCCAAAACAGAAAAGAATAACTCTTAAATAGGAACAAATTAGACATCATATAATTATTTTAAATTTGATGGAACTAAATAAAAGTTGTGAGACTAAATCTTTTATGAAATTTAAAAAAATAATTAATCTTTAAATTTTTCTTAATATAATTAGTATATATATAATGCAAGAACAATGGATAAAATAATATATGAAAATGAGCATGTAACAACATTATATTAGTAAATAAAATAAATGAAATTTATAATGTAATATTTTTTTGCAGTGACACGTATACATGCAATGAAACATGTTGTGCTTTATGCATTGTATGGGGTATTGTTTTAACTAATATAACTTAGTTTTAATGTATAAATAATACAATCTAATTCTATCGTATAATATACTATCTGTTGGGGTTTTCTAGGTAAACAAATCTTTGACAGGACGTCGAAATAAGTAATCACGAACACAAATAAGGAATAGGAACGAGAAACAATCACACAAACAAGAAACACACGATGTACGTGGTTTGGCAATAGTGCTTACGTCCATAGATATTGAAAATTTTTACCATGCAGAGGAAAGATACAAGTTACAAGAGTTTTAGGCATATTTTCGTGCCTCTCACAAGTCTCTTCACAACTCATACCCCTGATAATCTAACATAACGATATAAAAACCCTATGTTAAAAACAATCTGCGCCAACGACGTTCAAGTGCCTTGCAAACGCCTAGGAGCGCTAGCTACTGGCTTAGCATAAGTAAATTGCTCCCGGTTGTTCAATCATTGGAAAACCAGAGTCACGGAACCTTCCAAGACGTTCTAGAACCTTTCAAGCGCTTAAGCGCCCAGCAAGTGCCAGCTTCTGGTCTGACAAGCGCTCAGCGAGCCCCCAGAGAACGCCAGCTTCTGGATTGCATGACGCTCAAGCACTCAGCGAGCACTCTGCAAGCGCCAGCTTTTGGAATTTTGTGTTTGGTGCTTATTAGGGTCCACACATCTCTACAGTCTCCCACTTGGAGACTAATCCAGCAATTGATCCAAATACCGTTATCAGAAAACTTCACTGTCACATAGTAAATCAACCCAACAGCATCAAAACCCGTCTTCAAGCTAAAAGACCAACTAAAGCCGAGCATAGCTTTAGTTTCTCGATGGTGACCGTCTTTGTCAACATGTCAGTCAGATTCTCACTACCATGAATCTTCTCTAGAGATAACACCCATTGATCGAAAAGTGAGCGAATGAAATGATACCTCAATCGAATGTGCTTCGTCCTAGAATGAAACATCAGGTTCTTCGCAAGATGAATGGTACTTTGATTATCACTGAATAGAACATTACCCTTCGTCTTCGTACCCAATTCATCTAGAAAGCACCGTAACCAAGTCATCTATGTACTGGCTTTAATAGCAGCGACATACTCGGCTTCCATCGTAGATAGTGCCACTATTTTCTACAATTGAGGCACTCAACTGACTGTCGTACCGCCCAATATAAACACATATCCGGTTGTACTCTTTTTATGATTTGTGTCACCACCCAAATCCACATCCACATAACCGTGTAAATCTATCGGACTCCGTCTGAAACACAACGCCGCATCTGCGGTACCTCTTAGATATCTGAGAATCCATTTCACTACTTCCCAATACTGCTTTTTGGGATTGCTCATGTACCTACCGACGACTCTCACTGCATGTGTATCCGACCTGGTACAAATCATAGCATACATTAGACTTTCGATGGCTGAGGCGTATGGAACCCATTGCATGTACCTCTACTCCTCCTCGGTCTTAGATAGTTGATCTTTAGCAAGTCAAAAATGACTAGCCAAGTGTGTACTCATAGATTTTGCATTGTGCATGTCGAATCTGTTCAATACCTTCATCACATATTCTCCATGTGACAGTATCAAAGTTCTTGCAACTCTGTCCCTTCTAATCTCCAAGAATCTATTTTATAGTGCCTATATCTTTCATTTCAAATTGTTCTGACAATTGACTCTTCAACTCTTTTATCTTCTGCATGCTTGACCCGGCAATAAGTATATCATCGACATACAAAAGTAAAATTATATAACTGACATTAAACCTCTTGAAATAGCAACAATGATCTGCCTGGCATCTGAAAAAATCGTTATAGTTCATAAACCTGTCGAATTTCTTGTACCAATGTCTCGGTATCTATTTCAAACCATATAAGCTCTTCTTAAGCATGCATACCATCTCCTCATTTCCACGTGCTGTAAATTCCTGCGGCTGTTTCATGTAAATATCCTCCTCCAAATCACCATGGAGAAATATCGTTTTTACATCCATCTATTCGAGGTACAGATCTTCAGCTGTCATATTTCCCAGCACAATTCTGATTGTTGCCAACTTCACAACTGGAGAAAATATTTTTGTATAGTCGACACTCTCTTTCTATTGAAATCCCTTCACAACTAACCTAGCATTGTACCGCTTGCTGCCGTCATGTTCTTCCTTGATTTGGTAAACCCACTTGTTATGCAAAGCCTTCCTTTCCTGTGGTAGTTCATCTAATTCCCAAGTCTAATCTTTCGTAAGAGAATCCATCTCATCTTGTATAGTAAACTCCCACTTGACAGAATTATCAACTTGCTATGCCTCGTTATAACTTTCTAGTTCACCCCCGTCAAATAACAACAAATAGTACAAAGATGAAGAATATCATTGTGTTGGTCTAGAGACTCTCATAGACCGTCTCAACTTCATCACATGAGTATGCGGTTCTTTTCGCTGAACTATATTTTCAGGGTTATTTTGCACCTTGCTATTCACGTCATTTTCATAAATCTTCTCTAGCTCCACTTGTTCAGAATCTAGAGGACAAACATCAGAAACCACAATCCTATCCTTATACATGACCTTTTCATTGAACACAACATCTATACTACAAATGATTTTTTGATTCTGATTATTCTAAAATCGATAACCAAACTCATCTTTGTTGTATCCAATAAAAGTACATTTGACAGACTCTGGTTCTAGTTTATTTCTATCACTAGCATCGACATGAACATAGGAAACACAACCAAAAACTTTTAGGAATGACAAGTTTACCTTCTTACCACTCTAGGCTTCTTTAGATATCTTTCCCTCCAAATGGATAGATGGACCACGATTTACTAAATAATCTGCAGTGCTGATTGCACCAGCCCAGAACATCTGTGGAAAATTGAAGTGTATCCTTATGCTTCTGGCACGTTCAGCCAATGTTCTTTTCATCCGTTCAATAACTCCGTTGAGCTGAGGTGTTCTTGGAGGAGTCTCCTCCATCTTGATCCCATTCAGAGCACACAATTCTCTAAATCCAGTGTCAATGTACTCCCCGGTGTTGTTTGATCTCAAGCACTTGACTTTCAGACCTGTTTTATTCTCTACTAAAGCTTTCCACTTCTTGAAAGTAACAAACACATCGGATTTATTTTTAAAAAAATAAACCCATACATTTCTCGTCGAGTTGTCGATGAAAGTAACAAAATAAGATGAACTCCCAAGTGACGAGACTGGTGTCGGTCCCCATACATCTGTATGAAGAAGCTCCAACTTCTTTGCTTTCAAAATTCTACTGGCTTTAGAAAAATTGACCCTCTTTTGTTTTTCGAAAATACACTCTTCACACAAATCTAAATCAATAGATTTCAGTCTCGGTAACTTTCCACCTGACATGAGTGTCATCATCCCTTTTCTCACTCATGTGTTCCAGCCTTCGGTGCCAGATATCTGAAATAATTTGAGTATTAGCAACAGATATGAGACTTCTGTTGTTCGTCGTCATGTACAACGTACCTTCTTTCTTTCCTCGAGCAACCACAAGTGATCCCTTCGTGATCTTCCACAGTCCACTGATAAAACTTACCATGTGACCCTCATCATCCAGCTGCCCCATAGAAATCAGATTTCTCTTCAAACTCGGTACATGTTTGACATTCAGCAGCTTCCACACAAACCCATTTGACAAACTGATCTGGATATCCTCTTTATCCACAATCTTCAAAGGTTCATCATCGGCCAGAAAAACCTTACTGAAATCACCACTGATGTAATTTTTCATGATTTTCTGATGTGACGTGGAGAGGAATGACGCACCGAAATCTAGAATCCATGACTCCATAGGACTGTCAACATTGCAAACCAAGGCGTCGTGAATGTCTTTTGCTGTTGTGGAATTCGTAGAATTCTGACCATTCTTGCTTTTCTTCGGTGCATTACAATCCTTTTTTAAATGCCCCTTCTTTCCACAGTTTCAACAAGTCGCACCCCTTTTAAACTTACTTCTCCTTTTAGATTTTAACCCACTATCAGAGTTTCTGTCTGTTGTTCATCCCCTCGTTTTTGTACTCAAAGCTAATCTCGATGATTCACCTATTTCTCATCTCTGAATTTCTTCACTGAGAATCAAGTCCCAAACATCATCAAACTTCAGCTTTGACTTTTCCAATGAGTTACTCATGGCTGTAATAGTGCTAATCCAACTCTCGAGCAAAAATGACAGAAGAATCAACGCTCATACCTCATCATCAAACTCAATAGACACAAAGCTTAACTGAGCCATTACCGTGTTGAAGTCATTCATGTGATCTGCAACTGACCCACCTTCTGCCATTTTCAGGTTGAACAATCATTGCATGAGACACACCTTATTAACTGTAGTTGGCTTTTCGTAGATGTCGATCAAAGTCGCCATCAAACTCGTTGTCGTCTTCTCCTTCGCGATGTTGAAGGCGACGTTCCACAATAGGGTTAATCTAATAATCCCTAAGACCTATTTGTCAAGGAGTGCCCAATCTTCCTCCTTCATGCCTTCTGGTTTCTCACCTTAAAGGGGTAAAGTACAAATTCTTATGGTACATATAGTCTTCAATCTACATCTTTTGGAATCTGAAGTTTGCACCGGGGAACTTTTCGGTCTTGACCTTCCCGTCTTTTACCGTTATCGTTTTCACTCAACAAACCAAGCTTTGATACCAGTTGTTGGGTTTTCTAGATCAGTAAACCCCCGATAGGACGTTAAAATAAGCAATCATGAACACGAACAAGGAATCTGAACGAGAAACAATCACACAAATAAAAAACACATGATGTACGTGGTTCGGTAATGGTGCCTACATCCACGAATGCTACAAATTTTCACCATGCAAACCAAAGATAATAAGTTACAAGAGTTTTAGGCTTATTTTCGTACCTCTCACAAGTCTCTCCATAACTCTTACGTTGAATAAGACTACACCCTGGGGTCTTTACTAGACTGGTGCTCTGGATCTCTCCATTCCCATATGGGCTTGGGCCTCATTTTATTGGGCCTCATCCCTCTTACCCTTGTTGGTTTGGGTATTTCCACGGGTTTTGGCCTATTTAGGCCCAGGCCTGATCTTTCACCATCTTATATATATAAAATAGCATGCACTTTTAAAATTTGTATATGACCCCCTAGCCTTGGACCTAGAGTATTAATGCCTGACTTCAACCCCAAACTCTGAGCTTGACCCTAAACCACGAATCTTGACTCACGACCCACGATCCTAAACCTGGACTTTGCCCAAAACCCGTGATTCTTGACCTCTGGACCTCCAGACCCTTTGACCTTTCAAATTCCGAATTCAACCTCCAAACCTCTGACTTCCAACACCCGAACCCTTGACCTTGCAAATCTCGACCCCTAGACGGACTTTCGAACCCCTAACCTTCAAAACTCTCGACCCCTAAACCCTCAATCTCCTGAATCAGCGACCTCGACCCTTGATCCCTAACTCTTGAACTTCTCACCTTCTGACCTCCCAACACCCGACGCCCCAAACCCCTGAAGCCCTAATTCTCATACCTCTAACCTCCCGAACCCCCATCCTCGGTCCCCGGATCCCTTTACCACTACTACTACTTCCTCATATACTACACCACTATTACTATTATCATCGTCACTATCACCTAACACAAAAAGTTGTAATTTTTGTTATAAAAAAAAGTATTTTGGTAATATTCATGCAAATATAATTTTATTTTAAGAATTATCCGAACAAACTAAATATAAGAATTGTAATGATAATTTTAATCTTAATTTAATTCCTACGTTTAAACCAAACTTCGAAATATGAGTCATCATTTTCACCTCATTCCATTTTATATTCATTCCAATCTCAATTTTATTCATATTGAAAATCATTTCAATGAACAAACACTATTTTAGTGACCAATCTTACGACAAATCTTTTAAATAAAATTAATAATTAAATAACTCTCAAGACATTGCGATCTTGCATTTAATGTTGTAATTAAAACAATTACAATTTAAATTAAAAAGAAAGAGAATAAGAGAAAAAAGAATATGGCCGTTAAAGAGAATAAGAGGAAAAAACGTGGCCATTTTTGGTATTTAATATTGCAACCGTTGTGTTGATATATTATATCAAACATTGCATTAAATATTGTCCTTTTTGATATATTGTGTTGTATGTTTGAAGGTTAAATGTATTTACATCAGAGTTTTAAATATTGTACTAAATAGTATGTTAGTTTTTTTTATTAATACGGCATAAATTGATATCAGTGAAATATTGGGTATTATTTTAAATTTATCGTTATAAAATATTTTATATATTTTTAAAAAAATATTTTCCACTTTAAATGATTTAGTATAAGATAAATATTTGTTTAACATAATATTTTAATTTATTAGTCTAAATTAATTTTTAATCTCATTATTTATAATAAAATAGCTAACATGAAAAGATATAAATTTAGCATTTAAAATTTTAAAAAATAATTTACTATTGATTGGATTTAAAACTCTCCCTTTAATCTATATTTAAAGCTTGAATTAGAGTATAAAAAATTTTAAAAAGGTACCAAAAAAATAAGTACAAAATATTTTTAAAAATTAATTATGGTCCTAGGTGTATCCAATATTTTTTGGCACCGGCCGTTATTACATGATATGTCCGGTATATATTAATATTTTAATTGGTATAAAACTAAATAATTAACATATCAATTTTGCTCCAAATTGATATGCATCAGTTGATACAGTACGATGTTGATAACTATAATAACCACTATAACAAGATAATGATGTCTATATATATGAAAAAAATTATTAGGTACCAAGTACAATGTGATATTGTGTTCTCTCACCTACACACATTGTTGGTTCTTAGTCCCTCCTTTTAGATTGGCAATCTCACTTGATAAATATTTTTTTGTTATTATTTTTGTACAATCAATCTTGTGAATCTCTCTCATGATCAATTGCATTAAGTTTGATATCAACAAAAGTGAGAACACATAGTCTTAAAGTCTCAATTTTAAGTTTTAAAGTGTCATCCTCAACTCATGCTCAACACGTGCTTAAGCATGAAGTTAAGTATATTTAAAACACGTGCTTAAGCATGAAGTTAAGTATATCTAAAACAATAAATTTTAATATTCATGTTCAACCCGTACTCAAGCATGAGTCTAGCACCAATTTTGGAATTGAGTTATGAAGGATCTCTTTTTTTTGTTTAAACCCTATTCCTCATGAGCCATCCTTTCATTTCATAGATAAAAAGGGTTATAAACCTATTGATGGTGGTTTACTGCTAGAACTCGTAGGATTAACAATAGATTCATAGATTCATGAATCTGAGTAAGGTATTCTCTTAAAATTGGTTCATCTTTTTCTTAAATTACAAGTCATTTGACAGAGTTTAAAGGTACGAGATAACTTCTTCAGTGGATTACAGAAGCGATTAAAGGCTCATGGACTCAAATCAGTTGAGATCAAGCTCTAAGGAGATGCTCGGCTGGATTCGACAAGATTTCTATACAACCATGTGTGTGGATTCATGGTTGGGTTATAAGAATTTTTTATAACCATCATTTAATTATAGTACTTGATTTTCTGAATGAGATACCATGAGTTTTTACCATGTTGGGGTTTTCTACGTTAAAAATTACTTGTGTTATTTGTGATTGTATAGTTGCATTTTTTATTTAGTTAAGTATGTCTTAACATCAAATTAATTCAAAAAGAAATATTTGATTTTTCACATATGGTTGTGAATACCGTACTATATGTAACACGTACAACAATTACTTAGTTTCATACTGCTCAAAATATTAGTCCATACCAATCGAGCAAGACTATGCACTCTGTATAGTAGAGTGCATTGTACAATGTATACACATATGGCAATCAAAATATAGTATAAATAGATAATAAGTAAGTCATATACATAGATAATAAGTAAGTCATATACATTAACTTTGATTGTCACATATACATGTGGGGTACAATGCAGTGCATTATACGATGTGCATAATTCTACTCATACTAGTACATATCAAGCATTCTAGGCAATACCGGCCCCTATCGAACAATGGGAGTGTTTGGCAAAGCTAATGCTACTAGATTTTAACTTTTTATTACTAATTTTAGTTGCATGCTACAATCTATTCCAAACACTATCAATTTTCGTTACAAGTTATAACTATTTTTTTTCTATTTCAGTTATAAGTTACAATCTTTACTAAATACTTACAACTTTTATTACAAACTACAATTTATAAGGTACTAGTTTCAACTATTCTAAATACCACAAATATCGGGTACATACCGATTCATAATTATTTTTTAAAAAAAATTATATATTTTTACTTTCTTTTTTATTTTTTATTTTTATTTTTATATTCTATTTCAAAATTCAAATACAACTTAATGGGAGAGTTATAAAATTAGTCAATATCCATTTCTTATAAAAATATTAACTAGTAAATTTATACCTTTTTAAAATTAGTTATCTCATTATAAATAACGAAATTAAAAAATAATTTAGACTACTTAATTAAAATAGTATGTTAAATAAAACTTTACGTTATACAAAGTTATTTATTATTGAGCATTTAATATATCTATATACAATATTTTATAGAAATAAATTCAAAATGGTATCCAATTTTTTTATAAGTACCGGTATATATTTTATTAATAAAAAAATTAGTATTTTATCTGGAACGGTATTCAAAACATTGACCCAAACAAAGGTTACCTAATATTATTCCTCTTGAGTGTTTTTCTACTACGTCATGGAGTAGAAGCACTACATACGTAGAGATAGAGTGATAGAGCCATAAATTTAACCTGCGAATATATTTAGTAATAAAGACTTTATTAAAATAATAATAATGATATTAATTTCTACTAGTATAAAAATAAAAAATAATATCAATATATATATATAAATATGCATTTTTTTATATTGACAATGAATATAAGTTAATAACTTTGTTATTGTCATTAACACAAGTTTTATTTAGATTTAGACTATTGTGCAAACAAATTTGAAAAAAAAAAAAATTTTATAATAAAATCGCGTATTCCTTTTGAAAATAGATACAAAAATGTCTTCCTTCTATTTGATTTCTATTTGATTGAAGAAAGTAGAGAATAACTAGAACTATTCATTAAACAATAAAAAATTTCCATTGAGAAGCATAACATGCGATGGCATTTTGTGCAAAAGAGGTGGCACTGCAAGAATGATGCCCTCGATAACGGTGATGCAAAAGGGATACACAAAGAATAGTGGCGATAGAGGTGAGGCGACGGTTATCGATAAATTAGTATAAATTCAAAGAGGCATGTGCGATCGGAAAAAAGAAAGAAGAGAGATTGGATATATTTATTTTATTTTTAAAACAACTTCGTTGGTTAATTTTTTTTACAATCGATAAATATTTTGAAGCAAAAACTACAGTATGTAACTTTTGTGACTAGTAATTATTTTTTGCTAAAAAATTCTAGAGGTGGAAAGCCTATATAATTTAGAGATAATTAAAGTAATACTAGTATAATATGGGAGTTTTTAAAAATCGTAGGAATAGCGACCAAAGTCACTTATTTTTTCTCGGTCCATCCTTGTACATGGGCAATGTCACATAATATTCATGGACTACCAAATAAATACTCATACACGTGGGGTGGTTTTGGAGGCAGATCATAAGGCACTCTGAGAGTATCATTTGAGCGATGCCACGTTATTTTTTTGAAAATTAAACGATTGTAATTCTCATTATATGTGTCATTTTTTATATTTCAATCATCTAAAAAAAATAAATCATCATGTTATTATAGTAAATTTTTTACAATATTACATGTGTATCATGTAGAATTATTATATGACATTCTAAGAATAATAACTGGATTTCCCAAGAAAACTTGAAGAGCTAGCTATGATGTGAGTGCCAATATAATATTAAGCTATGATGTGAGTATAAATATAATATTAATTACGCATTAAAAATTAGGGTAAATGCATTAAAAAAGGTAAGATTAGGCAATGGGAGTGTTTGCCCAAATTCTTTAGGTTAGTTTTTAGTTTTTTATTATTAATTTTTTTAATAAATTTTAATTTTTTTTTACACAGTTATAATTTTTGCTACAAGTTATTATCATTTTTTTCCTATTTTAGTCATAATTTAATATATTTATCAAATACTCATAATTTCTGTTACAAATTATAATTTATAAACAATTAATCTATTCTATCTTATAAAAAGAGAACACCCATTTGATGTTCTCTAATTTTGAAGCCGTATGAATTTTTTTATATTTCCTAAACTGCCATCAATAACTACATCTCTCTCACTCTCTCTCTCTCTCTCTCTATAAAAAAAATTATTTTACATTTGCACACACATACATGTGCCAACCCAAGTTTTAATAATATCAAACACTCTGATACAATAATGGTTCAAATTTGTAGCTGTTGAACCCGAGGTTGTAGAGTTTGTAAATGCATCGAGATGATATGATTTGCGGTAACCCTCTCATTATTATCTTCATCAACAATAATAGGGTTAATACCACCTGAAAGAACCCGAAAAGTAATTGTTCTTTTAATAATAATGAAAAACCTGACGAGGATGAAGATGATCGAGCTCAAGTGTTTCGATAACCAAATACCTGCAAAACAGACCTCTTGGCCGGTGGGCGGTGAAAGGCCATTTGATACCCAAGTCAATTGGGTCTTAATAGAGAAAGTGAAATATTCAAAAAAGAGTTAAATCATACATTTACTTGAGTTGGAGGGCCAATATATAGATAGAGGGAGAGTTGCCGGTTTCGACATTTCTGGAATACCAGTATAGATAGAGGGAGAGTAATCAGGTTAAGCTATGCTTTTAATGATTCTTATACCTTAAAATTCAAGTGGGGTATAACAGAATACTCTTAATAAGAATCACCTATATGAGTGAGAAGGGGCCACTTCTATGAGAATGCTAAGGCTACATTCTCTAACA
>JAULJZ010076910.1:0-12842 GCA_032270985.1 Heliamphora pulchella | reverse complement strand
AGACCTAGATAACTAGCTTTTTAAAATGTGCAAACGGAAAACATTCCAGTACCATTTTTGAACATAGACAGACAAACATTAATAGCCACTGAGATCTAAAAACTAATCAAAGAATTAGCCTTTTCCAAGAATCACAATCTGCTTCAGAAAAATTAAGAAACACCTTTTGGGGACACCCAAAGTCGGTCAAAGTTGGTACAAGGAGCCAGGGGATCGTTGTTTCCAAATTGTAATGCTGCAACAGCCTGAGTTTGTAGGTTGAGTAGAAGAGAAATTACACTCAGAGAAAGATGGATGTATACATCAGTTGATACCACAGACACATTTGTTCTATCCTTAACAGATGTATATCCCCCTGAAATATCCACTGGATCAAGAACGATAAGACCAGAACCAGCTTCAACAATTAAATCCTTTGCAAGAGTCCGAATCCAAATGTCATTTTCTTTTGATGCATACCTGTTCCAAACAAAATAGGTGACAAAGTTCAGTACAGGTCAAACTTCATACATCAAAAAGGAAAAGATTGCTCTCAAAGCATACATATATCAACCCAGGCAAAGCTTAAAAAGTCAGAGCCAAAGAATGTAGAAGCATAGAAGCACTAAAACGCTGAAGTAAAACTAAATGCAATACGACATTTTGGCCCCGTTTGGTAACGTTTTCTGTTTTCTGTTTTTGTTTTTAAATTTTTTGTAAACTGTAAACAAAAATATGTTTCGCAATTATTTTTGTTTTCAAAAAACTGTAAACAGCTTCCAAAATTTATAAAATTTTTAGAAACAGAAAAAATGTGTTTTCACTTGTTTTGTAAACAAGTTTTGATTGTATCTTTTTTTTTTCCCCCTATCTCTGACTACTACATCCGGCTACCTACTCCGACCACCGCCTCTAACCACCACATTCGGCCACTCTCTCCGACCATCGTCTCTTGCTATCATCTTTGATCACTACATACGGCCACCACCTCCGACCACCATCATCCGGCCATCACCTCCGATCACCCGCTCCAACTACCGCATCCAATCACCACTTTCGACCACCATTGCCACCTCTTGCTATTATCACTGAATAACACCTCCGACCACGACCTCGGACCATTGCATTCATTCGTAACCTCCAACTACCACTTTCCAAACATTTATGTGTCAAACATGTTTTTGTTTTTGTTTTTGTTTTTTTATAAAAATAAATAAAAACATGTTTTTTATTTTTTGTAAACAAAAAACAGAAAATTGTAAACGTTACCAAACGAGGCCTTAATATCTGAAAAGCTAATTTTTTTCCCAGTCTTTTCAAGCTAAATCCCGTGAGTTCTTGGCTTCTATGGGATACATGTCATCACCAGGATGTCTTGGTGTCAAGGAAGGCCGCTGTCTTGGCGCAATATTGAATTGTTCCACTTGGGTTAAATAGGGTTCGTCATTTAATTCTGTTACTTCATTTGTTATGTACCTAAAGGATATTTTGTACTTTGAATGTGTTGAATATAAACAGTAGGGGTTGAGGGAGAGAACCCGAAGTTATTGTCTATCTTCATTGTCGCACATCGCCTATCTTCCTTCTCTTTTCTCGTCTTCTCCTCTTTCTCTACTAAATCTAACTTGGTATGAGAGCCACTGAACATATTCAGATCCAAACTAATACACACTAGAACTTGTGAGGAATCATCTGAAAATTGGTTCCAGAGGAGATCGAAGTTTCTGTAGTGCTGATGTCAGCATGGCAGTAATGTCAGCCAGTGAAACTCATAACATTCTATTTGTCTTATTGTCTCCTCATGCTGAGTATTATGTTGATTGTTGCACATTTTTACAGAACCATTTGCGTGGGTTTTCAATTTTCAAATGTTTTTCAAGAATTTTTTGGAATGATGATAGGATTGTTGGGGGAATCTGGTTACCTAGCAAATTGAAGAATAGGTGTTGAAGAATAGGTGTTGGTGGCTAGATCCTGTGCACAAGAGTATAAAAACTATGAATTATGACATTTTTTATCTTATGTTGGTCCAATTGTGGATGAAAGATTTGGGGACTCATGATTGTGGTATTGTTCCTATGAAGTTGTGTTATCACAATAAGGTTGCCATCGACATTGCTTATAACCAAGTGCAACATGCCAAGCAAAGCATATTGATGTTGATAAACATTTCATCAAAGAGAAATTGAGCAAGGGTCTAACTTGTATGCCTTTTGTGAGATATGAGGAACAATTGGCTAATGTATTTAATAACGGCTCAATAGTAAGGATTTTCACCCCATTCTGTAAAATTTGGACATGAGAGATATCTATGCAACAACTTGAAGAGGCGTGCGATGTTATTAGTTATTTATCTAAGTAGTTCGTTTCTCTCCCTTCTCTTTTATCTTCTTCTCTACGAAATCTAACTAATTCTAAGTTATTAGTTAGTTTTCTGTTGGTTGGGGTGGCATGCCCAGGGAGTTGATCCTCTGGTATTGTGTAAGGGGACATTTACAATGGCAGCTAGGCCGCAATAAAATTCATTCCCACTGAACCCAAAGAAAAGAGAGAGGGAGGAACACGCTCGCACGTGCACACAACACACACTTGCACACACATAGACACACACACACACAGAAGAAAACTGTTAATTTCCTTTGTAAGCTTATCACTTCCTGCAGATTTTTTATTTATTGGTCACTTGCCTCTGAAGAATGAAGCATACCATTGATAGCAACCTTAAGACCAACAAGCAAAGCTCCTGATTTTGCTATGCTAATGCTTGTGATAACGGCATTTTAATTGGCACAATGAATTCCAACAGAATACACAGAAACGATTTGTAGAATTGGTGAATTTCCTTGCAAAGATTTAATTGTTATTAGAATGCATTTGCAAAAGTAAAATAAAAAGGTAAGTGAATACATAACTGCACGAGGAAAAGCAGCTAATCTTACATGAAACTAAAATCCATTTTTGCGCGAAGAAGCTTTTCTCCACGGGAGGTATCATCAAGGGATGATTTGGAGCTGTCATAGAAGGTGAACTCAGGAGAAACAACCTGGGTATGGTCGGAAATGCATGAGTGTACAAATAATAAAGGATCATTGAAATTTAGACTACGGAATCCATCGTCCACTAAAAGAAAAATGTTCCCACAAATTGATTAATTATCACCATAACTCATGTATGACCCACATTAGTGATCAACCAACCAAGAGAGAAAAAAGAAAAGAGCAAAAACAGTTTATAATGAACAAAAACTATGAATTAAAGCTTTGTCTTCCATAGCAAGTTTAGCATCATCACAAATCGAGATTCGGGCACAAAATGAGATGGATACACCAATATGGTAAATGTATGAATATGTTCGTTAACATCAACATATATTTCAGAAGAGAAATATATTTTAGCAACTACATATATCATATGCATAAAAAATACTCAAAAAAACTACAATTATATTTCTCAACAACTATTATAGCTTTATGTAAAAACGTCCTTTTCATGCTTGGCATTTGGTGCCAGTACAGGTATTGTCAAATTTTCAACAGAAGGGGTCATACACTTCAGGGTGTATTAATCATAATCTTAAAGCACGTCGAACCAAGCCCACTCTAAGAAATGCTTTTGTCATGTTAATCAAGTGGTATGCATTGCATGATGTCTCAGCCAAGTGTGTGAAAATTATGAACCTAATTTCAAGTTATTATACTAGGTTTTTAATGTCATGTTTAAGACTAGCTTGTTATTGGCACATTACTCTTTCTTCTGTCTTTACTTTGCTGACAAAGTTCCATGAGCACACGCACGCACACATGTCTATATATATGTGTGTGTGTGTGTGTGTGTGTGTGTGTATAAAGAGAGAGAGAGAGAGAGAGAGAGAGAGAGAGAGAAGAAACAAAACAAAGAAAACAAATGGGAGAAGGAGTGAAGCACCACAACCCATTGCCTCAGAGAAAAGGATACAAGCAATGCTAAGAAAGGTAAGAAACCTAAAAAAATGCTTGGTCTCCAATACTTACTAATTGAACTCCAACCATTCCTAAAAAATCAACAAAAACAAAAACACAATCCAAAAGACAAGCCTTAATCATACTCAAAATAGTGCTGCATTCGAATTTCTAACTCATTGAAAAGCTGAAAAAGGAAGCTCCCAATTTCCAAACCACCTTTCTTCTGGGCCAATAGCCTCAATCGTCTAGCAAATAAATGGTCCCCAATATTGAAGGCAAGCTTAGCATTGTAGCACGAAGTACACAGAAAATCTATAATGACCACCGAGCAGCAATTCAGGAAGAAGTCCATAAAACCACAAGCACTAAACAGTAGTCAATTGCTTGCACAAGACAAAAGCACATCATGACATAATAATGGAGAGGAAAAGCAACCTACTGCACTGGTCAAAAACTTGTATACTAATTGGAATAGCCAGCCAAGGCAACCAAGCAAAGAAGCAAACATTGAACAAGATATGAGATCCTCAGTCTCTGTTTTCTGGGGAAGAATTATCAATAGAGTAAAGCAGCAAGAGGAAAGTGGAGACACCTCAAACTCCTCTTTCAGATGCACGTATCACTGACACTTACATTCTTCATTACCCCTCATATATACTCACTGGGTCTCATTTCCTCTGGCATGATCGATGATGCTCAAGGAAAGTTTCCTTGAAGAAGATGTTACAAAGACACCCTTGGTACCATTTGTTTAACTGTCTTGGAAATATGAATTGTACTTACATTTAAAAAGGGTAATATGGAAAGTAATTGATTTCTCCAAAATTGAAACAATGGCACACAAAATAGGATTACCAGAAAAAGAAAGTGAGAGCCATGATATGGGATGGAGGAAGTACTAACAAGCATGTACTAGTCTCTCTACTCAAAGAACCAACAATTCACTTCAAAACAGATCTTTTCACTCTTTTAAGATAAGCATTCTATGATTCTTTCACAACTTCCAACTCAAAGACTCTTAGGGACTCTTACAAAAACAATATACTATATACCATAGTTATTAAAAACTTATGATTCACGATTAATACATAAATCAATACGAATTTATGAGCGAATCTATTTTGTGATAGAATCATGATGAATCTTACGATTCATGATTCGAGTAATGAGTCGATTCACTCTTTATGATTAATGTGATTCTTAAAATTATGAGATTCAACAAAATTCGAACCTCATATTTACCATTTTTTAAAAATCATAAATTAATATAGTTTGTTACTCATTTGGTGATTAAAGAATTTAACAAGAATCAAGAAGATCAGATAAATTCTTAACTCTTTTTCTTATTTCTTCTCTAGGTAAAAAAAATATCAAAAATGCATCTTTTAAGGATGTTTAAGATGAAAATATTATTCCTATAAATTATTTATTATTATTTTAGTGAAACAAATATAATTTAACATGATATGAGCTGGATCATTGGGCTCAACGGTTCCTTAACATCTTTTCTAATATTTTTTTTATTAGTAGTAAGCACACATGACATGTTTTAAACTATCTTATATTTATCTCTCTTTTCTTATTCTACTCTATTTTCCAATAGAGAACATATAATGATTTTTAAGGAATCTTATGATTAGTTGGATTTGAGCTAAAATCTCTTGTGAAGAAGGTAAATATCTTTCTAATTAGAATATAAAATCGTATTCTTACTATATAATTTGTGTTAATATTAATTAAATTATTTTGTTAATGGCCATGAGGTGTTTAAACATTATCTTTGTAGTTTATGTCAAGTCTTACGATTCTAGATTCGATTCGATTCGCAATATTAGTATTTCGATTCACGATTTGATAACTATGCTATGGACTTATAAGTTATAACTAATCACAGTGCCAGATTAATACACCAGCAAACCAGAAATTTGGTTGTCCTAAATAATTATATATTCTTAAATAAGTATCCAACCCAAAGCTTTTAGAAGATCATTTCCTCGTCCCTAGTTCGACAATATTAAAACACTTGGTTTCCAAGGGGAAACAAAAATAACTGTTGGGAGGGGCAAGCTCAATTTTACAAAAAAGAAAACATTTTGGCAAGAAAAGCCTTTTAGATGTCAGTTTCTAATTTAAATGGTCCAGCATCAAAATCTATTTCATAGAAACAAAGATTGGTAGCCAACAGTATGTAGGTTCAGTAGAAATAGAAGCAATAAAACTTCCAAAAAAAAGAAGTTGAAAGAAAGTAGTTGCAGAACAGAAAAGAACACCAATAGATGTAGAAGAAGCCAAAATGTACATCAGTGGCAAGTCAACTTATTTCCAAATAAAGGATGCGACATAGACAGATAGATCTAAAGTACCCGTGCTTCAAAAGTAAAACTTTCCATCTTAAATGAATCATTTTCACAGATCGAAGTATTTGAGCTGCATGATAATTCCTCCAAGCAATCTGGATTAGCTTTGTCTCTGTTTGAAGGAAAATTTTCCAGAAGCAAAATTTCAACACCATCTTCGAGGGAGACTGTGTAGCTGCTATTATTGCTCACGTATGTATACTTCCTCAAAAGAGAACCATTCTGAGGAATTATCAACAAGAAGATCAAAAGACAAGTTATGCTAAACTTAAAAAGAATAGCTAATTAAAGCACACTAATCATATATGTGTTTCATTATTTAATATGTGAAATAAGTGTTCTCTCATCTTTTTATTATTTGTATACACAAGAACGAGCATTTGCTGGATTGATACCTTTGCTAAAATGTTCATTGGGGAAAATAGGGACAAAAATGAAACTCAATTTTTTCTTCTTGCTTTCAACTTCTAAGAGTGCATACAATGGAAATCTGGAACAAATAGACTTCTACTAGATTGATGGAAACTTTGAGGATAAAGTTAGGTGCAGATGTGAGCAATTTCATCATATAGAGTTTATTATCAGAAAATGCAATTTTTAATCCTTGGTTTCAACTAATGTTGGATGTTGCTACAAAAGTGGGACAAGTGCCAAGCAGCTAACTCCATATGGAATTAATAATTTATTTGCAAAGAGTTTTAAGGTCTTATTGAAATAAATAGAATCCCAAAAGCCTAATTGGAAATGGAGTAGTGTTACCAAAATCCGATGGCAAACATGGCCTACTAGGAAGCGTGTAATCAATTCATTGTCTATAGCATTCAAAACACGATTTTAATAGGTCCATAGATGCCAGAGATGTACCTAGAAACGTTGAATATTATTATTTTGGGCCGATGGAGAAGCCTTTGAAGAAATTGGGACAAATAATGAAGTTTCACAAAAACTTGCAGATAAGAAGCTTATGCTGTGGAGACTAAACTAGCGCTAGACAACACGGGCAACATGCTAAAATGATGTGTGTTACATGACATTGTTAAGAAATACAGTGCAAAGAAAATCCAACCTTCGTCAACAAATAAACTTGGATTGTTATATTCCGAAACAATCTATTAAAAACTGACAACTACTGCACCTCACAATCAAATGCTTTGCATCTAATTTTGCCACATTGGGCATTATTGTGAAGTATAAAAATGCTTTGGAAGAGATGCTTGATTATAATCAGTTCTCATAAGTTATTTGTCACAAGTACCCAAGGGTATTTACCTTTGATAAAAAATAATAGATGTGAGGAAAAGAAACCCTAATGCTTTCCACCACTCATTTGACTCAGTGTCACTTCCTCTCCTCTCCTCTCCTTTTCTCGTTCTTCCTCACTTCTCGCAACAACTTCTAACATGATATCAGAGCGTCGATCCAGTATCACTTGTAATATTTCTTACAAGATGTGATCTTTTCATCTTGATTTTTTTTTCCCACTACCTTTTTCTTTTGTACGCCAAAAAAAAATTCAACAAAATCAACAAAAAAAACCTATATTTTCTAGTATTCCCCATGCCCAGAATTATTTTTCACTATTTTATAAATTGATTTGATGATATTTTCCTATTTTCATAAATTTTCGCAGAAGGAGCCTTTCAGAAAACTCTACTTTGAGCCACTACTGAGCAAACTCATGGTATGGACGGGTTAAGATGAGGTTGATCTACCGTTTTAGTGCATTTCCTTAGCCTTTTGGGGTTGGACAAGGTGTTATGGAAAAATAAGGTGCGACAAATTCTGTGTCGGAGCTCCCATGGTGGGTTTTTGTTGCGATCTCAAATTTCTCTGAAGTAATATCATAGCTTTTTGCGTCTTCTACTGTTGAGTACTTGTTTCAAGTGTTCTTGGGACAGACCTGGTTGGTTTTGATGATTTTGTTTTTAATAAATGAGAAACTATCTAAGGCAAAACCATTTAGACCCACCCCAGGAGAGTAAATTTAGGGTCCAGTCCGTCACCACCCCTAAACCACTGAACCTAGCAAGCGGGAGAAAATTCGAACTTTAATCAATGAAGTGAAAAGCATATCTACTTACCTAATAACTGTGATTTTGATGTATTTGGGCCTGCTTTAGAGTTTATCTGTTTTACAGTATTTTAATGTGGAGGAAGGTGGTAAAACTCACACAACCAGTAACATGACCGAGCTGAATTGTATTGGGACTCTTGAAGTGAGGCCGTTCTTGCTGTGGCTTACCTCATTAATCACCCACCCTCTAGTATGTGTAAGTTTAAAACTCCCTACAGCTTCTCCCAGGCAATCCCAGATTTACTTCATTTCCACATGAGATGTTTGGATAATGTGTTTTGTCCATACCCTTAAATATTGTGGTGGGAAGTTAGATCTCAAAACATTTAAAACCTTCCATTACTGAGAAATGTGATAAATGTTATGCTCCTTGCACCACAAAGTATTTGTTACTATGGGTGTCACTATTTGGTCCGAGTCTTTTTTCCCCTTATCAAACCCATATGTTCAAACCGATCTCTTCAGGGAGGACAGTGAGGAAGAGATGTTGACATCTCATACTTACCTTTTCCTAGTTACAATGAGGGGAAGAAAAAAGAGCCTACTGAAGGGGAGAAACAAAAGCCTGTTCAGATAGCAAAACGAAACATTGTTGATTGTTATCATCAGCTCCAATTTCAGAATCTTTTGCAAATTCATCTAGAGTAAAGACCTTCCAACATCATATCCCCCAATTTGAATCATTTGATTGTTCATCCCCTTGTATGTGCATACATTTCTTCTTTGTTTTCTATATTTATTCCACAACATTGGAAGAAAATTTTCACTGATTCTAAGTGAGAAGAAATGGTATAGTGAAAAATATGGAAGCTTTGAAAATAAATAGCACCTTAGAGCTAGTATGTCTTCCAGAGAAAAGACAATCAGCGGGGTATAAATAGATGTTCACGGTAAAGCAAAAAACAGATGGCACAATTGGGATTTAAGAGATCCACGGCGAGGATTATTGCTAAGAACTTTACTCAGATATGGAATTTTTTTTAAATAGCAGTAGCGGTCGCCGTAATGGTAATTGTAGCGGTAATGCAGTTTTAGGGCATAACGGTCAAACTGTAATAGTCGTGGTGACAACTGGCGCCATGACTTTTTTTTTTTCATTGCATAACTCAATTTAATCTAATTGATACGCATATTTTAATTCCAAAATAATATTTATTAGAGTTTAAATTGGTTTTTGGTGGATTTTGTTTACTTTTTAAACATGATCCAATATGCCATATTTTTCATACTAATTTTATCTCAATGGTAAATAGTTTTAATACAACATCAAATATGCAAATCTAAGCTAAAACAACCAAGATTTAAAAATTCCAAACTTGTATTTTCCTAGATCTTAAAACAAAACTTAAAAACAAATTTTTTTTTTTTTTTGGTTTCAAAGGCATATGTGCCAAAATTAACAAATGTTGGTCCAAATTATGCAAAATAGCAAATCAATGTTAACCTTGTAAGCTTCACTCTAGGTATGTCTAAAAAGTTTATTATTTTTCTCGGGGGAAAAAAAAAAGATTATTCACATCCCAAAAATCGAATTTTTATTGTATAGAATGACAATAATATCTTAAATAAAAAAGTTAATTCAAATTTTATCATAAAAAAGTTAATTCAAATTTTATCCAAAAAAAACTATCTTTTAGACTGTTCAAGCAATTGTTTAAAAAAAATGCCTAATTTTTTCAATTTTGGAACCCATGCGTGTTGACTCAACATCAAATACTAGTTTTTCATGAAAATCTTCCAAATCAATGTCTAAACATCCAAATCCACAATTTTAGACAGATTTTGAAGAAATGATCGGAAAATGAAGGAAAAATGCTCTACATTAACTGTTAAAAGAGGAAAAGAAAGAGTAGTGACTAATCGATTGTACAAATCCGAGAGATGTAGATCTGAATTAAAAAAAATGAAGCTTCACTTGTAAGGACCCGTATTTTCGGATAGTACAGTAGAAGATTAATAGGAGTAATAGTTTCTCTTAGAACTCGTAAAACTTTAGAATGCAAGGTTTATAGAATAAATAATTTTATGATGAGAACTCAACGGGCCAAGGCCCAAAAACAAATAAAGACCCAAATACGGAAAGGCCACGATAAATAAATATCCAAATCAAGAATGACCCAAAATCAAAAAAAGACCCAAACACAAAAAGGCCCAACTTAAATAAAAATCCAAGTGTCCATATGGTCCAAGTCTCCATAAGCCCAAAAATTAAATAAGGGCAAACTTACCAAGTAGCCCACAATCAAATAAAAAGCCCAATATTAAACAAGGCCCAAACATGATCAAGGCCCAAAGATTTAAATGTGGCCTAAGCGTAATCAAGACCCAAAACTCAAATAAGTCCCAAGTAAATAAACAAGGCGCAAAGTTCAAATAAGGTTTAAAGATTACCCAAATAACAATCAAGGCCCAAAGTATTTAATTAGGCCCAAAACTAATTTAGGCCCAATTCCAACAAAAGGCACAAAACAAATAAATGTCTAAGTCTTAGAAGTATGGCCCAGGTATAATTAAAACCAAATACTCAAACTAGGTGAAAACATCATTAAGGCCCAAGTATTAATGAGGCTCAAGCTTAGCATAAGTTCGAAGTATTTAATAAGGACAAAATACAACAAAATCCAAATGCACACAAGGCCTAAAACACAAAGAAAAGTCCAAGTAGGATTAAAGGCCTAACAAAATTAATGGCCTAAATCTTCTAATTAAGCCCATGAATTTTTAAGAAAATCCACGAATCAAGCCCAGCCAACTTTTAATGTTGAGCCCAAAAATATTAATTCTTTTGGCTTAAAAATATTATTCTCTATTTTAGTATATATTCATATATATATTTATATATGTAGAGATTTTAATCACATGGTAAGTCCACATAATTAATTAATTAAGATATAATTTTAAATCCATATTATGTGTAGAAATTTTATAATTATGTAAAAGAATTAAATAAGAATTAATTATATAAATAAATATTAGTCTTCCATATGTAGAGATTCCTTAATTATACAAAAGAATTAAATAAGAATTAATTATATAAATAAATATTAGTCTTCTAACAATTACCTTGAAAAATGTGCCAAAAAATGCAAAAGTGTACTTTTTGTATAGTGTGGATTTCCATTGGGAACATGCACTTTTATACTGCATTTGGACTTTGTCAGTATAAATGGAGCAATTTCGAATAGTTTTAATATTTTTATATTCTACGAAATTAATTCTAAAATAAAATCTTAATTCTAAAAAATCAAGTCATATACAATAGTTACCTTTTGTGTCAAAATATCTTCCCGGGTACTTTAGACACTTTTTTGTTTTTTTTTTAGCTGAAAGAGTTCTATTTGAACACTTTTATGTTTCTTTTTAGCTAAAAGAGTTCTATTCAGCTAAAATCTTCCCAACCCTTCATCATTAGCCAAGTGACAACGCATTGGTCTACTAACCTATAATTATGAAAAAGTTCCTAAACCTATTCTAATTAATTACCAAATAAACGCTAGGAAATTACACACTAAGTCCTCCCTCAAGATTATAAATAGAAGGCCATCTCCACCCAATTTTCTTCATATAATTCGGTAAGGGGGAGGAAATTCTAGAGAGTGTCCCAAGAAAAGAAGAAAGAATAAGTAAGAAAAGAAAGGAAAAAAGTTTAGAGCTAAAGCTAAGTCATCCATCTTCATTGATCAAGACAATTCAGGTAGAAACTCCTACAACTCATTTTAACCTTCTATTCTAATCCCAGAAAATACCGTAGGTGCCCAAGATCTTTAATCTGAAATTGGGTCTGCAGAAAAGCCTTCAGGCTACTAATCCAAACATGGTCATTGCCAGTAATAACAATATCATCAACATATACAACGAGAAGAATACAGCCTGAATTAGTCCGACGAAAGAACACGGTATGATCTTTGCTTGACTGCTGCAGACCAAACTGTTGCACCACCGTGCTAAATAGCCCAAATTAGGCCCGAGGAGATTGTTTTAAACCATATAAAGAACGACGAAGGCGACACACCAAATCAGACCCCCCCCTGAGCAACAAAATCGAGAGGTTGCTCCACATAGACTTCCTCCTGAAGATCGCCATGGAGAAAGGCATTTTTGACATCCAACTGATAAAGTGGCCAATTCCGAGTGACAACAAGAGAAAAAAAAAGGCGAATGGAAGTCATTTTGGAAACATGAGAGAACGTCTCAAAGTAGTCAACACCATTAGTTTGGGCATAACCTTTTGCAACAAGGCGTGCTTTCAAGCGAGCCAAAGAGCAATCAGAATTCACCTTCACAGTGTAAACCCATTTGCAGCCACCGCCTGCTTCCCGGCAAGAAAAGAAACAAGATCCCAAGTGCCATTATTATCCAGGACAGACATTTCCTCCAACATAGCAGAATGCCAACCAGGATGGGAGAGAGCCTATGAAACACTACCAGGAACAACAGTAGTATCAACTGTAGAAATAAAAGCACGTAAAGAAGCTGACAAGCCCTTATAGG
>JAULJZ010076899.1:0-12842 GCA_032270985.1 Heliamphora pulchella | reverse complement strand
AACTAAACCCAATTCCCCCCCCCCCCCCCCCCTCTTGGGTTGCCTGTTTCTAACAATCTCATATCATTTCAGCACCAAATGTTTAACATTTACTTGTTGGCCTCATCCACACATTTTATCAAATACCTTGCATGCAACCTCAATTGGAACACACACACACACACACACACACACACACAGCGAGAGAGAGCGAAAGAGAGAGAGAGAGAGAGGATCACTTTCAACAAACCTAGTGAAAGTAATTTTTACACGACTATTCAATACCCACTTTCTCTGCAACATATCCCCCACTGCCCACTCCTAATTATTGTGTACTATAATCCCTTCTTTCACCAATGACGAACTTCACGAAAACCCTTCTCTCTTATCAATTCCAATAACACTCCACCACCACCAGTGTCTGAACCAGATTCAGAGAGACATGAAGAAACAAACAAAAAAATGCTCGCATCCTCAGCGACGTCGTCGCAGTGTCAAACCCACCATATTACACCCTAACTTCCAAACCTGTTGGAAACAACCCCTCTTTCTAGACAAGAACTATCTTCCCCTGTTGCTTTCCGCCACAATCACATGTCTCCCACCCAAAACACCACCTTGTGACGGCGAGCAGCGACAGCGACAACAGTAAGGTGTTGACGAGGCCACGTTGGTCCAAATCTGGTTCGAAGTGGACGAGCAACAAGGCCAATGGTGGTCTAGATCTTGTTCACGCAGTGGCGAGCAGCGAGGGCAAGAGCGATGACGGCAAGGCGGCGGCGACGGAAAGGCAACAATGGCGGCGATAGAGATCTGATCTATGAAGGGAGAAAGTGAGGCAAAGAGGACGAGAGGAACATATGAGAAAATTGGTATATTTGTCAAAAGAGAATTATAAATTTTAAAAGTATGACTTAATGGAATATTTAAAAAGTGATTTTGATTTAATGAAATACAAATTCCCTAAATGGGATTTCTAATTAGTTTTCCTTATTTTCATTAATAAATTATAAAATGCATAATTATAAGAAAACGATAAAAGTAAGATAATAATAGAATAACTTTTAGAATATAAAATCATAACTAAATTATTTCCTTATGTGTTGTTATATAGATTTGGAAATTCTTGGATAGTTTTGATTGACTAAGTTTTGGCTAAATCGGTGAGTCATATATATCCTAGTTACTTAATTTTTTTTTGTTTTTTCTTTAAATACAAGTTCTTGCGATTTCACATGAAATAATAATTTTGTATGCATTCATGTCATGGATATCTGTAAAAAAAAAGTATGAATACTTTTATTTTAAGAAACTATGAATATTCTGTTTAAAAACTATGTATAATGATAGCCCGTGTGGTGTAATGTTAGCCTGGCCACAAGGGTGATAAACATCGAGGCCAATAAATAAGGATGGGATCATGATTAGGTGATTATTAGCTATTAATATCATAACAAAAAGAGTTGTAGAATTGTTCCCTATGTAATTCTAGCATAACTATGAGCTTATTGTAGTATGTAGGGCTTAATGCCTAGAATGTAATGCCCCAAAACCCGTGACAAGGCAAACCATACAGAAACGCTTTTCCATAAACAGTAATTCTTTTAGAACCAAAAGAAATTCTTTTGGAGAGATGAAAACATTTGAAAAGAAGGCTTCAATACTCCATCCACACATAAGAATGACCCAAAAAGGGTTAAAATGGAATAAGACAAATCAATTTCAAAATAGGAGTAAAACATGCAAACTTCAAAAAAATAACCCAGCAGGCAAACCGCTCGATCGATCTCTCACTGCTCTCGGTACTTTTGACCAGCAACGAGAAATTACAACCCATAATAGACTGCTCAATGGATATGTTTTGGTGTCCCATTTCTCCTTTTGATCATTTTGAACCCCAACACTTAATCAAATCCATTTATGCAAGAAAGGCATACAAGGGCTGTAGAAAATCACCAAATTTGATAAGAAAGGCATCATTGATCAATGAAATAGCGAGATTTAAGCTCTAACATCCATCCAAACGAAGGGAATTACATGCATTCAACCCAAAAACCTTCAAAATTATAAGACACAAGGTCCAAAACGAATCTTAGAGAGTTACATCATCATCTAATAATATTTAAATTCGCAATACTTAGCCTCATGGCCTTACGACCCTTTTAGATTACAGTTACAACACAAGAATTTCAAAATATCAAAACAAAACATCTCTCATAATTTAAACAAATATCATCAAAATCTTCCCTTATATGCTTCTTGTTATAGGGCTATCTCCAACACCTGAAATGAGTTTATACAAATACCATGAGCCAAGGCTCAATAGGATATGGCTAAACACAAAAAAACGCATGATATGTAATTGACAAGGTATAAAGATATCATAACACATGTATATCCAAAATAAGTTTCACATATACTCCACGCTTTCATAGCCTTTGAACAAATAGCATAAATTCTCTGAATTCACCGATCCCTATTAAGTTTTCAATTCATATCTCACGGAATTTATTAGTCACGTCTTGCCACTCAGATCCAAATTACAATTTCTAAGTAAATGCCACACAGACAACTGATGCCACTTAGGCGAGAAAGGCCACACAAGATAATGTAGCCACACAAGCTAATTACACCATACAGGTTAAGAGTGCCACAAAGGTTAAAGTTGCCACAAAGGTTAAGCGTGCCATAGAAGCAAAAGTCGCCACACATGCTAATCAATCAACAATTTCACATTACTAATACCGCCACACAGGCTATCAATGCCACCCAGGCTATCACCGCCACACAGGCTTTCATTTTCACACAAGCAAATCAACATATAATTACATAACCACACAGGTTAACTCAAATGAATTTAAATCACTACCATGCAATTCATGCATGCACTCCCAAATCTCATGGATGGGTTTACACCCTTTTATCAAACATTTGATTCTCAACATATTTAAACACCTAAACTTCAATTAACCCATCTAATTTCACAAGTTCACAATCAAAACTCAATTAACACATCAAATTCATAATCTCTTGTTTTCCATATAAACTAGGGTTTCAATTTCATCCAGGTCTCATGTGGTTTCTCAAAAAAAGACATGCAATCACAAATTTATCCTCCATTATACCTAATACCCTCAAATCTCAACACAAACATCTCCCTTCCAACTTAGGGTTTGAAATCAAAACTAGATTTTATGGAATTTTTATCAATAATAGACATGTAATCATAGATTCATCGCTCTTATTCATGATTAGACAAGAATCTTACCTCGGTGAGTCAGAACTCAATGACTTAATACCCCCGGAATGCCCAAACTCACCAAATCAAAAATCCACTCGGTTAGGAATGTTGTCCTCGTTGAGTAGAAACAATCTTCGTACTTGTGATGAAGATCAAATCCAAGCTCCAAGGTCCTAAACTTTAGAGAGAAGGAGAAGAGCTTAAGCTCCAACAATGGTGGAAGACAAAACAAAGGAGAGGGAAGAGAGAGAGAGAGAGAGAGAGAGGAGATTGGGTAGAGGGAGAGGGAGAGAAGGCTTTTAGCTTCTCAAGGAAGCTTTTGTTAAAAAACCAAAGCTACTAACTCCTAAATCGTCCAAAATGCCCTATTGTCCCACAATGTGTTTAATTCACATATAATTATTCAAACTGTCCCAAAATTAATATTTTTAACTTAATATTAATTTAAAAATTTTATTTTTAAAAATTATCAAAATTCAAAATTGTTTCTAAATTAGATTTTTTGGACCTCTGCGCACACAGACTGGTCTAACAAACTTTATTAAAAAGCTACCGGACCTACTGACCACTCATATGTAAAAAGTACATAAGCTCAAAAATAATATCACGCAGGTAGACTATCATGTAAATATTTAATTAAAAAATTTTAAAACGGGACCGAGTATCACATCCTTTCCCCCTTAGAGAATTTCATCCCCGAAACTCAATACACGTCAAGTTACAAATAGCTCTAGATATTTAGAACGAACTTCTGATTCACATTCCCACGTGGCCTCTTCGACGCCATCGTAGAGCCACAAAACTTTATCATAGGTAAGCGTTCTTCATCGCAACACTTGATCTTTAAAATCTCAAATTCTCACTGGTCGTTCCTCATAGGAGATATCATCCTCTCCCAGATCAGTCCAACAAATCAGTGACTTACAAGGTCGACCATACAATGCCTCAAAAGGCATCATCTCAATACTCGACTGATAACTATTATTGTAAGCAAACTCTGCCAAGGGTAAATGGTCCTTCCATGAACCATGAAAGTCTAACACACATGCTCCTAACATGTCTTCGAAGATCTGAATCGTACACTCGAGTTGACCATTGGTCTGGGGATGGAAGGCAGTGCTAAAGAGCAAATTTGTCCCCAAAGTTGACTACAAACTCTACCAAAAATGCTAAGTAAATTGAGGCTCTCGATCAAAAATAATGGATATTGGAACTCTATGAAGTCGCACAATCTCACTAACATACAGTCTGCTAAGCTTATCCACAGAATCGGTCATTCGAATAGGAAGAAAGTGCAAGAATTTAGTCAATTTGTCCATCACAACCCAAACGACATTGTGCTCCTTTGTCGACCTTGAAAGTTTCGACACAAAATCCATCATAACATTCTCTCATTTCCATTCCAACACATGTAGTGGTTGCAACAATCCTATTGGCCATTGGTGATCGCCCTTTACTTGCTGAGAAGTCAAGCATCACAAAACAAAAAGAGCCACATCGTTCTTCATGCCCTTCCACCAAAACTGACGACGTATGTTCTGGTACAACTTTGTACCCCTGGATGTATTGCAAGGCAAGAGTGGTGAAACTCATATAGTACATCCTCATGGCACAACTCTGGTACAAACAATCTCCTGACAAATCTCAACTCTAGTCGGGATGTAAAGCTCATCTCTTGGTATCCTCACTATTTACAATGCGATCACGTAACATCTGAGCCTCACTATCCTGTAGCTGAGCATCGATAACACAATTGAGAAGGGTAGGTCGCGAAATAATCATAAACAATGTAACACACTCTTCGGTGCTGCTAAGATGCAAATCAAATTATTCAACCTCCCCTAGCATGTTCCACTCTCGTATGGCTATAGGAGCCAAGGAACTAAGAGATTTTTGACTAAGCGCATTGGCCACCATGTTGGCCTTCCCTGGATGATAAGGTAAGTCAAAATCGTAGTCCTACACGTGTTAGGGTTGGTATACTGAAAATCATATTTTTAATATTTAATTTTATTTTAATAAAATTAATTTTTTATTTTATGAGAATCTTTATGAGCAATGTGTGTGTATCATTTTTAATGTTATGCATGGATGTAGGATATTCTGTATAATATTTAATCTGGTGTGTAGAGTACGGCTTGCACACAAAAGATCAGATTTTAAGTTCTTGCAGAATATAAGTTTTATGTTCACAGTTTAGATGAAAATAGATATACCATCGGTACGACTGTAGCACAGATTTTTAAGAGGTCTGTCTTGATTACGGGGAACAGATAATAGCATCATCTATTGTTCCGACTCTCTATACTAGTACACTTTGTGTGTATTGAACGGGACATTTGGGGTAATTAATTTTGCACTGACTATATAAATTACTTCACACCCCAAGGTTATTATGAATAGTACTTATCCTCTTAATTCTGAAATAATCATTGATTTGCATATATTTAATATTCATTATTTTGATTCATTAGAGGGTACGATCTTATATGGGTCTATATTCCCGGTGAGTTGGACAGCGGTATTATTTATATGGCAAATATTAATTATTAACAGAATTCACGTCTCGAAAGATTGGGATTGACGATAACCCCTTAAGGATGCTTATAAGTTTTGACCGGGCCAAATCCTATAGGTGAATTTAATTATCCGGCGGTCAAATAAGTTAAGCGAAAGGGCTCAAGGAATATCAAAATACCGATTAAATTAAATTGTCAGTAATTAAATTTAATTGGCAGGTATCGAGAATCTTAACGTGGGGAGAAATGGTAAGTATTTAATAACAAGAACTCAATGAAAGAAAGTCTTGAGATTATAGGTCAGAGTGCAATTACAGTTTTTTAGTGGTGTGAACTGTAATTCAGTATTTTATAGAAATTGTAAAAATCGTTGCATGTCTTTCCATAATTGCAGAAACTTCTAATAGGTGTCTGTGTTCCACTAAAAGTATAACTCATAATTACGCTCCAAGTCCCTGCTATAGCCCTATATATACGCGCGTAGGCTGAACCAGTTTGAGATTGATAGTGCATATATCATCATTATTATGATATTATTTTTACCTTTCAAGACTTAAATATATCGGGGTTCTGCCGGTACGAGTTCTCGGAGGATTGTAGCCCACACTACGTTCGAGGATCGCGTAAGGGAATACAGTAGAAGATCTGACTAGAGTTTCAACTCGAAATCAAGTCGTAGTTGAAGATTAGATCGACAAAAAGTATTCTTCTAAATTAACTTTGGTTGCACGAGTTTTATTTTGATTGTTCTTCGTCAAAAGTTTTATCTGGAGCCCATTTCGGAGTTTGCCCGTCTAGTTAATTTTTTACCAAAAATCGTTTATAAAAACAATGATCTTGGTAGTATTGTCTTCAACAAATTGGTATCATAAGCAAGCACTATTTTCAAAAGCAAACGCTACAGCAGACTGAAGCAAAGTCCAGCGCCGATTTTCCCAACTGTGGCGCAAACTGTTTCAGGATAAACAGCAGAATTTTCTTCCAAACGAAGCTTAAGCGGCGCCTGTCTTTCAAGCAAATGTGTAGCGGAAACAACCGCACAAACTCAGTGGTTTTTTTAGCATAATGCCGCTGGTTTCCAGTCGGCAAACACCAAACAGTGCTTCCAAGACTGTTTCGGCAACAGCAATTTCTGGATCAAAACAACAGCCTTATCAAGCGGCGCCAAACATGGCGCAAACAGTGGCTCAGAAGGTTGTTTCCAAACATGTTACAGTGCTGCGGTGGGTTGTTTCAGTGCAACGGCAATTCCCAATCAGCAAGAAGTTTTTTTTTCTCAAGAAAAAATGTTTCGGCATTCACGGGCGTTTTGGTTGACTGAGTTTTCTTTCATCTAATCCAAGCAGTATTTTTGCTAAAAGTGCAAAGCCAAACAGTGGTTTTCCCTCAATAGGTGATGCAGTTTCCAACACAATTCCCAAGCTAAAAGCAGCAATGTTTATCCAAACGTGATATTAGCATGCTTGAAACAGTTTAGGATTTCCTACTATGTTTTGTTACATAAGATCGAGGAATCCTAATGCAACCGAAAAAGTTAGAATTATACAGCAACTGAAAGACTGAAAGCTTAACAGGAGATTGAAACTCTTTAGAGTTTCGATACGATCATAAAACCAAAATTTATATTTATCTTGCAATTATTTATTAACTATGTGAATGAGATATATATTGGTTTTATTTATTCTGTTAATTTAATTAATTCGAATATTCAGTTTTAATTAAAATATTTTGTAATTAAAAATAAAATTAATTTTTTTTAATTAATTAATTTTAATTAAATAAAAAAAACTTTAGATGTTTTATTTTTTACAAAATATCACGTTTAAGATAATTTTTTAAAATCAGATATCTTAAAAAACGTGAGAATTAATTTTAAATTTTGAATTAATTAAATAGAAAAATGTTAAATTGAAATAAATTATTATTTTTCAAAAAATATGAAACAAAAAATAAAATAAATAAATGTATTTAATCACTACCTTAGCTGAAAAGTTAGAGAAAAAATTATGCATTTATTAAATTTCATTTGTTACGCATTTAAACACAAAAAGATGGTTTGATAAATCAGAATCTTTGAAATCGTATACACGAAAAAATATTTGATTCTTTCAGATCATGTGACTTTCGAAAGATGGTTTGATAAACTAGAATCTTTGAAATCATATACACAGAAAGATGTTTGATTCTTTTAGATCATGTGATTTTCGAAAGATGGTTTGATAAATCAAAATCTTTGAAATCGTATACACGGAAAGATATTTGATTCTTTCAGATCGTGTGACTTTCGAAAGATGGTTTGATAAACTAGAATCTTTAAAATCGTGTACATAGAAAGATATTTGATTCTTTCAAATCGTGTGACTTTTGAAATTAATAAATTTATTTTAATTAAATAGATTTTTATAACCCTCAAAAATATTTTAAAATCTAAGTGGGAGAAAAAATTTATTCACAGATAAATTTCACAATCTCCATCATCAGTTTGTAGGCAATGTAATTAAACCCTATGTGTCGGCAGTAAGGCCTTCTTCCCCAATGGACAGATTAATAGTATACTCTCCAACTGAGTCACTGCTATTATATACTGGACCGAAACTATATCAGCTATTTAATTTTTACTTGGTATGATAATTTGCCTAGATAGTAAAATTAAAAAGAATTGACCTGTCTGGTCTTATGATGGATAGTAGACATCTAGCCAACGTGGCATGCATCCACAAGTTACCAAGCTGCGGGCGAATTAATTTTAAAATGGTAGAGAGAATCAAATTGAAATGAATTCAAAATTTTTCTCATCATAATTAACGGTTTTTTAATTATGTGATTCTCAGGATTAAAATGGATTTCAACCCACTCGCTTTAATACTCAAAAAAAATAAACTTATGAAACCAAATTTTGTTGACTGAAAATGTAACTTGGATATAACTTAAACTACAAATGGTATTCCTTCAATACCATAAAATGTATTTATTTCTGAAAAAGATTCTTTCTCTAGGCCAAAAGGCTTGAAGAAGAAAACGGGTCAAAAAAGAGAGACAGTTTTTAGGGTAGTTAGTGAGCCACGGAGTGGTGTGAAAAAGCCGAAAGGCAGATGTTTTCACTGCAACCAGATTCGGTACTGAAAAAAACTATGTCCAGTATTTTTTAGAAGGCAGAACAAACATGGTAATTTCTGTTCACTGATTGTGGAAACATGTTTAACGGTGTTATCTACCGGTACCTGGTGTGTAGATACGGGAGCCACTAATCATGTCTGTAATTCATTGTAGGGGTTCCAGGAAACCCGACAACTTAGTAATATGGAGATTTACCTGCATATGGGCAATAATACAAAGGTAACAGCAGTTGCAGTAGGAGATGTCACTCTCAATTTTGGTAGAGATCGGATTTTAATATTGAGAGATTATCTTTATGTACCTGTCATTAGAAGGAACTTAGTTTTCGTTTATGGATTGGCTAAAGACGAATATTTGATTTATTTTAATAACTCTGTGGTTATTAAGGATACTAAACGGGTTATCTGTTCTGGTACATTGGTGGATAATCTTTATATTATTACTCCAATCTCTCCTATACTGTAATTAACTAAAACGAATAATACATCTATATTACCATATAAGAGAAAATTTCCTTCTTTAATGAACAAAATATTTTTTTTGGCACTTACGCTTATGTCATATTAATCTAAAAAGGATAAACAGACTGGTAGCAGATGGACCTTTGAGTTCATTGAAAGTTGAGGCACTTCTAGTCTGTGAATCTTGCCTAAAAGATAAGATAACTAAGAGGCCCTTTTCGGCCAAAGGCTATAAAGCCAAAGAACCATTGGAGCTGGTTCATTCTGATGTATATGGTCCTATGACAATCTAGGCTAGAGGTGGCTTTAAGTAATTCATCAGTTTCATTGATGACTACTCAAGGTATGGATACATTTACCTGATACACCATAAGTCTGAGTGCTTTGATAAATTCAAAGAATTCAAGGCGGTGGTGGAGAAGCATCTAGGTAAAAGATCTAACTAGAGCTTCAGTACGAGTTATCGGAGGATCGTAAACATATCGGGGTTCTGTCAGTACGAGTTATCGGAGGATCGTAACCCACACTACGTTTGAGGATCACGTAAGGGAATACAGTAGAAGATCTAACTAGAGCTTCAACTCGAAATTAAGTCGTAGTTAAAGATTAGATTGACAAAAGGTATTCTTCTAAATTAACTTTGATTGCACGGGTTTTATTTTCATCATTCTTCGTCAAAAGTTTTATCTAGAGCCCGTTTTGACGTTTTTTCGTCCTGTTAATTTTTTACCAAAAATCGTTTACAAAAATAATGATCTTGGCAGTATTGCCTCCAACACCATGTACTCCATCCATCTCCATTATCATAAATTCGAAACTTTTTTAGAAAATAAGTACTTCAAGCTTTTGTGATCCGAAAATACCTTAAAGTGCTCACCATAAAGACAATGCCTCTATGCCTTTAAAGCAAAAATTACAGCCGCAAGCTCCAAGTTGTGTGCGTCAAGTAATTCTTTTCATGTATCTTCAATTGTCGCGAGCTGTAGGCGACTACTCTACCAAGTTGCATTGAAACGCACACTAAGCCGTCATGGGATGCGTCACAATACACCGTATAACCTAACCCTCGCTCCAATATAATCAAAACATGCGCAATAGTCAACATCTTCTTCAATTCCTAAAAGGCAAGCTTACAAGCTTCATTCCACACAAACTTGATCCCTTTGCATGTAAGGAATGTCATGGGTGCTACAAGTCGAGAAAATTTCTTTACAAATCTTTTGTAATAACCCGCTGACCCTAAGAAGCTTCGGATCTCAAAAACAATTTTAGGATGTTCCCAACTCATCACGACATCTATCTTCAAGGAATCGAAAGTCAGAGCTAAATTCCGAATAAGGTCCACAGCAACTCCATCTCCAGAAACTACATTCCCAAGGAAATTCACTTTAGGCAACCAAAACTCACATTTATCATATTTTGCATAAAGTCGATGCTCACGCAAAAATTGCAACGCAATACGTAGGTGCTCTTCGTGTGCCTCCTCTAATGGCGAATAAATCAAAATATCATACACGAACACAACCACGAATTTGTTTAGATACAAGTGGAAGATGCGATTCATCAAATCTATGAAAGTTGCCAGAACATTTGTCAAACCGAATGGCATGACTAAGAATGCACAGTGTTCGTAACGTGTGTGAAAAGTCGTCTTCACGATATCTTCTTCCTTTATCCTCAGCTGGTGGTAACCCGACCTTAAGTCAATTTTGAAAAAACAACTCGAACCCTTCAGTTGATAAAACAAGTCATCCATTCACGGTATTGGATACTTGTTCTTCACCATCACTTAGTTCAGCTTTCGGTAATCAATACACAATCATAAGGACCCATCCTTTTTTTGGCAAATAATGCCAAAGTTCCCCATAGTGATGTACTTGGGTGTATAAAGCACTTGTTTAACAACTCCTGAAGCTGCACCATCAACTCCTACAACTCAACTGATGCAAAACGATACGGCAACATTGAAATAGGCATCGTCCCCGTAATAAGATCGATAAAGAATTCAATATCTTGGCATCGTGAAAGCTCAAACAAATTAACAGGGAAAATATCAGGAAACTCACATGCTACAAAAGGGAGTTCTTCATAGGTAGAATCAACCTCACCCAACAAGAGGGTAGAAAGAAAGGAGCTAAGACTCTCATGACTTCAGAAACGATGCAAGTCTAGGTATTGAACCAACGTCCCGGTCCTCCACAAAGTAAAAACATCACCCTCAGGTGTACAAATGGACACTCGAAGCTAATTGCAATCAATATACGCATAAAATGTGATCAACTAGTCCATCCCTAGAATAACGTCGAAGGTGGTCATAGCAAGCATGATAAAGTCGAACATTAAACGATGATTAGCAATCTCAACCTCATAAGATCTACAAATTCGTCTCAACACAACACTCCTACCAACCGGAGTCTTTACGCAGAAAGCAATACCCAATGTGTCTACCACTAAGCCCAAACCAGATGTGAATGCCAATGAAATAAACAAATGCGATGCTCCCGTGTCAATAAGAACACTGGCCCATGAATTGTACACTAAGAAGGTACCTCGTATCGCAGAGGTGTTAGCAATAGCATCTGGCACAACCGATACCTTTGAAGCACTCGGCTTAAAAACAGCATAAACTCGCCCCTGCATTCCATAGTTATGTCCACCATATCCCTTCGATCCTCATTGTCTCACTGATTATACCGAAGCGATCCCCTTTACAACCATGGACGTCTGTACTACCAGAAGCTACCTGGAACTCTGTCGTCCCTGAGTAGACTGGACAGGCTATAAACTGGGTGTACTCTAAGTATTCCCTCCTTGGGGGCAATTACAGTGAATATGCCCTCTCTGACCACACTAAAAACACGTTAGTGGTCTTCTCCTTTGAGGCTAAAGATTGAAATTGAGACTGAGACTAACTCTGGACTTGCCCTTTCTGTGGGCTGTCATTCACACGGTAACCTGGTGGTATAAAGAAGTAGCATATAATCTCTTGGCAATCTGATCGCCCCGATGACACCACAGAAGGTGCAGGATGCTAGGGTTGTATACTGAAAATTATGTTTTTAGTATTAAATTTTATTTTAATAAAATTAATTTTTTATTTTATGGGAATCTTAATGAGCAATGTATGTAATATTATTTCTTTAATATTATGCATGGATGTCCATTATTTTGTACAGTATTTAATCTGGTATGTAGAGTACGACTTGTACACAGAAGATCGAATTTTAAGTTCTTGCAGAATATAAGTATTTGTTCAAAGTTTAGATGGAAATGAACATACCATCGGTACGACTGTAGCATAAAATTTTAGTAGGTCTGTCTTGATTACGGGGAACAGATAATAGTGTCGTCTATTGTTCCTACTCTTTGTGTTAGTACACTTTGAGTGTATTGAACGGGATACATTGAGTTAATTAATTTTAAACTTATTATATAAATTAATTCACATTCCAAGGTTATTATGAGAGTGCTTATACTCTTAATCTTGAAATAATTATTGATTTGCGTATATTTAATATTCGTTGT
>JAULJZ010076888.1:0-12843 GCA_032270985.1 Heliamphora pulchella | reverse complement strand
ATACGGATAGCGTAAACAACGCACATATATATAGCGTAAACAGCGCGCGCGCACACACACACACAACTCACACACATATATATATATATATATATATATGTGTGTGTGTGAGTTGTGTGTGTGTGCGCGCGCGCGTTGTTTACGCTATCCGGGATTGAACGAAGCGGCCATGAACTAGGATTCTCTCTCTCTCTCTGTTCTTTCACAAAGATCACATATATATATATATATATATAAACCGTATAAATCGTATTCTTTACAATCCAAAAAATGCAGGCAAAAATCGTGGGATTTGCTGTAGCGTAAACGGTTTACGCTGGTTTGATTTCCTTTAATTTTCTATAACGTAAACGGTTTACTCTATTTTATTTCTAGTTCTCTGGGTTCCGAATTCTATTTCTCAATATCCTCTGTTAGAGTTCTTTCCGGTGGTGGGGTTGATGAAAGATTTGATGGTAAGGGGGTTAAATTTGTAAATTTGCAAATTTGTAATTTTTATTAACGGTGTTATGGCAAAATTATGATAGAGGGTCAGTGATAATTTAGAAAGTACAAAAAAAAATTTTATTTTTGTCAAAAATTTCAGAAGATGTCCGTATAATTTATCCTAAAGTTTATGGTGGAGAAATGAATTATTATTTTTAATAGAAAAATTGGATTAATCATAAAAAAATTTGTTGTGAATGTAACGTGGGATGTTTTAAAAAAAAATTGAAAACGAGATGAGTGAGTTTGATTTTCAATAATACTGTGGTGGGACTTGACTCGATGAGGTTAAGTGCCCAGTGTACGTTGGCAAGCAAGTACAAACTTGATTTTATTTGGTTGTGTTAGTTATGAAAAATAAATAGCGTACGAGATACATATTGGTGACAGACTGTACAATTATGTAAGGATTGAGATTGCTTAGTTCTTCGGTTTAATAGCCGACAAAGATAGAAGTTTAAATTCGTGATTACCTGGTCCCTCAGTTGATGCTCGATAAAGACAAATGTTTGAATTTTAAGACTTGTGCTTTACAAAGTTGTGTGACAATTCAGTGTGTGGGCATGTGTGCCTAAAAATAAAAATTTGGAAAGCTTGTAAACCAAAATTGATTGATTTAATAAGTTGAAGTATGATGCTAAATATAGATTTCAAATTAAAAGAATTTAACGGAATAAGAACTGATTTTTGTACCTATTGTACATATCTTAGTCGGCATGCATGTATGACATTATATATTCACCATATGTATAATTTTCATATTAAGTCGTTGTACTCATTTTTAACTTTTTTAGGTTCCGAGGTGATGGAACACAAGTTTGAGATGCTTGGGGCTTATGTTCTTGAAAATAAAATTCAACTTTTATGTATATGAGCCAAGGGCCACAATTCATATATTAAATATTGGGAACTTTTCACCCAAGTTCGATTTTTATAAGTTATTTATACATAGGTCCCATTCCAAAATTTATTTTCAACGCAGTCCTATTCACAAATAAGATTCTCACTTTACCCCTGCTTCTCAATTGCTTCTCATTAGGCGATAACAAAATGGTAATATTTCCATTTTAACTTGTTTATCATAAAGATTCCCACACTGCACGACATCACCTACCACTGCCGACCCGACTAACCGCCGCCGTCCCAGTGCGCCACCACCTCCGGCGACCTTATCGGCGCTGTCACCGGCCACCGCTGTCTCACATTCGGCACTCTCCGTCTCTCTCTCTCCGTCTCTCTCTCGTTTCCACCAGCAGAGGCATCAGTACTGCCGCCCTCGCCGTCGCGCTCTCCGTCGTCATCACCTCTCGCACTCGCAGTCGTCGTCGCCTATCACCCTCGCTGTCGCGCTCGCCTTCATCGTCGCCTCTCACACTCGCAGTCGTCATTGCCTCTCACCTTCGCCGTCGCGCTTGCTGTCGTCGTCACCTCTTGCACTCACCGTCTTCGTCGCCTCTCGATCTTTGAAGCAACCATGTATGTCGCCTCTGCCACCGCAGCTTACGCTAGCGCGAGCTTCTATGTGTTGCTTTTGTGTGTTGCTTATGTGAAAATGAGAATGTTCACACTGAGACGCTTCTGTGTGTTGCTTCTGTGAAATTGAAAATATTCACACTGGGAACAAAATAAGTCAGACATGGTGGTGTTCTTGCTCTGTAAATGCTCTCAAAATGGATTGTTCTTGCTCTGTAAATGCTCTCGAAATGGATTTTTTTTCAATTGTTCATAGTAATGATATTCTTCTCATCAAGGAGCAGCAAATCTACTGACAATTCAAATTTAAAATTCAAAAAGTTTGAAAGAATGTAATCCCGAAATTTACTTAAAAGAAGAAAGAATCAAAATAAATTGATTCTGAGAATGCCTCATAATGGACTGATTCAATGTCTTTTATGAAAAATAACTGAACTGTATGTTTATGGAAATAACTGAACTGTATGTTTATTATGATCAAGGGTACAATAGGCTTTTTAAATTTAGAATTTTTAAAATAGGACCTAATAGAAAAGTGATCTAATGAATGAACTCTTCTACAAAACATTTCTAAAAGTAGGACTCAACTCCAATTAACTCATCAATTATTTTGTAAGGCTATAAAGTCTGATAATTATTTTGAAACTTGTTTTCATAGTAGGAGCATTATAAAAAACCTTAGAGTTGACATTATGTCTTTTTACATCATACTTGTAATAGAAATTTCATGAATTATATACGTTAATCCTATTTAAACTTGATGTCTTGTTTGGAGGTGGTTTTGAAAAGTTTGGAGTGATGATATTTAAAATTTGATCTTTGATGTATTGTGCCTCTTGAGTAGAGGTTTTAGAACTTATTTTATGGATAATTAATTTTTTTTTAAAATCTTGGACTTCTACTTTTCATGAGTTGGGTGTTAAGAAATTTTAGAAGCCAAGAAAAATAATGTTAGTTTTTGACAGATTGATGAACTGATCGATTGGTCTATCAAATGGTCTATTATTGTCCTCGGTATCTTATTGCAGATTAGGAAAAACTACAACTTGTTCCAGATGGATTGATAGATCGATCGATCGGTCCATCGAGTGATCTTTTTTTTCTACTAGCAATATCTTTTTTCTAACAAGCATAACTCTCTCATCTAAATTTCAAATAGAGTCATTCTTATATCTAAACTGAAGTCCCAAAAGTCTACTTTTCAATGGATCTAATCTCATGTAAAAAAATTTTTTTGTAGAAAGAGTTATGGCCAATATAGTGAGAGTGTGTTTGTTTTATAATTGTTGAACCTTTTCATTAAATTTTTTACACTTTGGGTCTTATACAAAAATTTTCACTCTTGGATCTCATGGTGTTGGGTCTTTGTGGCACCGAATATAACTGGTAAACCACTGTTTTGACCTTTTGACTTTAACCTTGGACTTGTTGACTGCTGATTTCAACTCTTAACTTTGTCTACTTGACATTCTTTCATTTGTTTTTGAGCCCCACCTTCTCAATTTTATTATTTGGACTGCTACATCATAATTTTTTGGGCGTGACATGGAACCTCACAAAAACGTAATGGTGTGAGGACACGTAATGGACAAGTGTGGGATGGCAATGATCAGCATGCTCAGAAGAGATATGGTGAATGAATATTCATGGAGAAACGTCCCACTAATATGGATGCGGGATTAATGCATGAAGGAATTGCTATTAGCATGAAGTATGTGTAAACACATCAATTTTACTTAGCTAGGTCTTAGGTTTATCTAGATCGATCCAATGATGAAAAGCAAAGAAAATGGTACTCGAAAACTATTCAATTAATCACCGAAGAGAGATTTTGGCTTAATACAATAGAAAAACATCTACAAACCTTTAAGCGGCAACCTTTATTCCTGCGCTCACAACTTTCAAACCCGAAATATGTTGTTGTCGCACCATTGATTTTGGCAATCGCAATCTCCATTGACACGATCGCAACGACCTTCCATAAAAACCTAAATTTCCTTGCTATCACCACCTTCATTCATTGAGGCCGCCACAATTTGTGTCTAATAGTGGAATCTTCTATTCCCTCCATGCATTAGCACCCCAAAGGGCGTCGTACCAGGCCCTTAACCTATATATGCAGACCCCTCTGAGTCATTTGAAAGGGGAGGAGAGATATTCAACTTATCGAAACTCTGCTGAATTGCTAGCTTAAACCCTTGCCCTGTATTTCTAGCTTCACCTCCTACTCTCGGACTACCAAAGTCATTCTTGGTGATCAAAGGATAGATGAACGAGTATTCCATTCTTGCCATGATGTTATGCTTGTAATCATTTTACAGGTATAATAGTAAAAATTCTGGCATTTCTCCTTCCTCACTTTATGTCTCCCATGGAAGGTCGGAATTAGATTTAATTCATTAATTTAAGTTTTATCAATAGTATGTTTTTTATTTTTACTTAAAACCTTCTTTTATCGTTGAGTGTGAACATGCAATGTGTGAAACAATATTCTAAAATCTTTTCAGCTATTTTAATAAACCCAACTCAGTTTCGAGATTGCTCTCCCTGAGGGCAATCTCGACATTTATGTCCCGGGTAACCATACTAAAAAAAATAGGGTCCTCCCATGAGTTTGACTCTGCCCTCAATTCCAAGGCACATGAACCAACCCTAATAACATCGAAAAGACGAGAATCTTACCAGGAAAAGAGTTTTTAAGCCCCTAAAACGTCGCAAAACCTCTTTTTATAAACCATTTAAAAAGGGAGGATACAAACCCCCCAAAGAAAAGATTTCAAAAGAACAAATGCGAAAAATTGCTCTAACAAGTAGACCGCTTGATCGGTCTCAAGACTAATCGATCGGTTTTTCACAAGCTGCAGCAGCTTTTCCCAACACCTGAGAAACTGAGAGCAGTGTTAGACCGCTCGATAGACCGATCGATCGGTCCATTGAGCGGTCCACTCTTGGACCCTTTTTTTGGAACATGCTTCAAACTTTGCTTCACCAGCTTCAACCCTACACGCTAACCAGCTTTTCAAGAAATCCAACCCACACAAACGTAACAAATGAAGTATGAAAACACCATCCACCATCTTCAAATAAAATAACCCAATGTTACAACCCAAACAACTTCATACGATAATTGAAATAAACCCAACATAGCTACCCGATAATCTCACACGCATACAAATAATGAGTACGTGGCCTTACGGCATTACAAAATGAGTACCAATTAACCCCAAAGAGTCAAAACATTGTATCGAAAGAATTACATCTACAAGATATACATTTCTCTAATGATCTTCCTATATGAATGTAATTCAATCCCAAAAGCTTCAAAAATGGTCTTTGAGTTCAAGCTTCTCATTTGGCAACCTTCTTTTCATTATTACCTAAAATGGGTTAAGCACCATGAGCTGAGGCTCGTAGAAAAAAGACTATATATGAACATATGCATGACATGTAAGGATGATTATGTGAATATACTAAAAGTTTATACCCAAAACCACATTCACGTTTCTAGTAAATCCCCATTCACGTAGCTGATTTTCTTTTCTTTACTTAAAACCAACACACATCTTAATTAGTTCTTGAGTCCCGTCATCTCAAATTCAACATGGTTACCATGACTTCCCACTTCAATTCATTTCGTTCATTTCCCACAATACGACAATTATCAAGGTTTTCCAACGTTTCACATTCATCAATTACATCATGTGATTTTACAAACCCGATTCCATTCATTGATTTAATTAAGTACCAAGACTAGACGGCGTCATAGACCTAGGCATATTTATCACCACCGGGCCACACGAGGTCCAATGAATAAATATCCATTCTATAGCTCGACACGAAGAGCACACATTTTCAATTTTTCTCAGAAACATTGATGCGTGGGCCGCCCAAAAACATGTTTTTACGATAATTAACTCGAGGGAAGAGCCTACTTTACATTGAGTAAGTTTTCAATCTTTCACCGAGGAGCTACTCGAGCCCAAACTTAATTATTCATTCCATTTATATGGTACCTTAATTAAACCATTCACATTTAAACCCACACGAGTCTAACCATCAACCTAGTTCCTCTCGCCAAACCCAACGTCATTAAGATTTCAATTATCAACAATTTAAATATCTTTGTCATTCTAATAATTGAATTAACAAAGGAAGATATAATCAAATCCCATATCACATGCCATTATTTACATCCCGCAATTCATGAAACTTATTCAATTTTTCCAACCCAATACAACACCATTTTTCTCTATTTTTAAGATTCATAAAATTAACTTATCAAAGAGTTGATACAAGCCCCAATTTATCAAGATTTTAACCAATTTCATCCTTCAGGTCTAACAACCAAAAAATCCTCAAATCTCTATGATTTTGACAATAATCAAACCTTAACTTTCAAAATACAAGTTAAAGGTTCCCACATGATATTATCAAATATCAAAACACCACAAATCACCCAAAATCACAAGATTTAACATATTCTAACTTCAAACCTTAATATATGGTTTCAAAACACAAGTCTTTTCATGTTTTTATGTAAAATCTCAAGGATAAAACTCATATCAAACAAGTTTTCATAAATAACCATAGATCCTACTCTTTAGATGCCCAAACCACGAAAAACAAGCTTCTAGCAAGCTCCACCCTAAAGAAACACCAACCAATCAATGGAAGGGAGGTTCTTGACGCCAAGAGATGTTCTCCAATGATTGACAACGAAGGAATGAGCAGCAAATGATCTCCAAGGAGGGTGAGGGGAACTCAAGAATGCTTCCCAAGCAAATCTAGGGTTCGAGTTTCAGTTTAGAGAGAGAGAGAGGTATGAGAGAAGTGAGGAAAAGAGAGCTCAATCCCAAACTTAAAGTTCTCATCTGTCATGGACCGCTCGATAGGTCTCGAGATTGAAAGATACTCCAAGGAAAAAAAATTGGGATGTAGTCTCCCAATTTTGTTCCAGCACCCCAAGGCTCGTCCAATCAATCTACAATAATTACTTTCATGCATATTCGAGTTTATAATTATTATCAACATTTATAATCATGATCAAATTTTAAATCTTTTCAAAATTGAACATTCTTCCGAATACGTCGTAACAAGTTTTAATTAATCGTTTTAAATTACAAGGGACCGGGTCCCTACATTATCAATCCTTTTTCGGTGAGGCGGTTTAGAGCAGCGTAAAAGTCTTCCTTTGCGTTCTTGGCTGAATTGGTTGAGTATTCTTGATTAGCAGTCCAAATGGGTAAGATCGGTTGGGCTGAGAATTTAAAAGATTGACCTCGTAGGACAGTGCCACAAGATTAGCTGTGGTTGTGACTAGGTTATGACTGTTACTAGGATACGACTTTCTCGATTTCAAGTTAGACTATAACTTCTCAATATCCCCTAACTAGATAGCATCTTCAATCTAAATACCTGCATCGAATAACTGCTCAAAAGTGGAGAGCCGTAGAGTGATGAGGTATCTCTTATTGGAGATTGTAGGTACTTAACCAGAATCCTGATCTGGTCCATTTTTGTTGGTCGGTTGGTCATCTTAGCAGCCTTTCCTCTCTACGTGGTCAAAAAGTCCACGAACGACTCCTTACTTTCTTGTCTGATAGTCTCTAATTCTCGAATGGTCACACCTAATTGAACATTATAACTGTATTGACTGATGAATGCAGTGATTATATCTTCCCAAGTTATGGTCTTCTCAACTTCCAAATATAAAAGCCATTTATGCGTTGCCCCTGAAAGTAATCGATGGAAGAGTTAGGCTTTCAACTGGCCAATAATTCTAATCGGTGCTAGAGTACTAACATACATCTTCATATGGATACGTGGATCCCTGTTCCGTCAAATTTTTCCATTTTCGACATTTGAGCTTTTTTGGAAGCTTAATTTCAAGGAATAAACACAATCCTCCTACATCCAGCATGTATTTTTCGACTCTATTTTCTTTTCTCAATACTTTTTTCATTTTCTCAACTTTATCGGCCAAAAACTAACTCTCAAAACTGAGCTGCATTTTCTTCCTCTACTACAATAGGTCCATTAACACGTGGAGGTACAGCAACCTAGGGCCTTCTGGAATTGGGTTCTCATCCCAAGAATTTTCCTCCGCTCCATCAACTTGATTATCGTTTTGTTGTTCATTCAACCCCAGTAATTGAGCTTAAATTGCCTGAATTTGAGCTTGACATTGTGTATGAACCTGTGTCTGATAGTCTATTGCCCTCTGTATATCTAAAATTGCCCTCATCAAGGTAGCAAAGTTTACTTCATTTTTTGGCATTTCTTTCTCCGATGTGTTGTGAGTAACTCTATAGTCTACCTTTAGATGACCGGGCCCAAATGCGTACAGGATTCGGTCTACTCGGCTCAATATCTGATATAGAATCTAATCATAGGATGAATGGAGAAGCGGGGAACAAGCATCAAAGGCCTTTTCTAAAGAAAAAATAGCAGCACTCTGGGAAACTACAGACATCATCTTGACCTCGGTTTGAAAGAAAAGAAATGGTGCCCCTTGAATGGGAATCTAAAGAAAAATCGGTAGAGCTCCAGGAAAAAAAATCAAACTAAGTTAGACAAGGTCTCGATCAGGACTCTAAAGGAAAACAAGTAGAGTTCTGGGAGAAAAGGAAAACTAGGTTAAATATGGTCTCAACGAAGACTCTAAAAAATAGGTAGAGTTTTGGGAGAAAAATTGAACTAAGCAGAAAAAGGGGACCACCATATATTCAAACAAAACATGCAAAAAGAAAAAGCACATAATCCTACAGGTTTTAATCCTAAAAGAAAAGTTCTAAGATATTATATGCAAAAAAATGCCTGATATATAAACACTCGGGGTATCTTCTGAATAAAGTTAAGAATATACATTCCCTGCCAAGTAATGATGCAAGACATGATCAATGCTTATGGATTCAGACTTTTGCCTTCTAAGAATACTTGATCTATCATACGCAGAAGAAGTGCTACAATCTATTGTGCTCGATGAACCAAATAGAGCCTTGAAATCTATCACAAAGGACTTACTCTATTAGATTGGAAAAAAAGTAGAAAGAAATTGAATTGAATGGAAAAAAGCAGCAAGGGACCTCTTATTTATAGAGAAGGAAACACCTAATATAGATAGGCCCAAAATGGTGCAAACTGATTCGGTTCGCATTTCGTGAATAGTCGCATCTATTCGGAAAAGAACTGGTTAGGTTAAAATATCTAATGGCAACGGACCAATGGAATTTTATTTAAAATAAAAATTTATTCTAAATAAATTCAAAAGTTATTTGAATAAAAAATTATTTTAAATGATTTGTTTCTAAAAATATATGAACCTACCTAACCCAAGCTCAAGCCCAAGCCCAAGCCGGCACGGCTGGCCAATCGGACGGGCGAGGACAGGGCGCGTGCGTATTTTTTATTCAACTCAAGTTCAAGGTCACACTTGGATAGGTCTTGTCTCATTTGCAAAACTGGTATCCCAAAGAGACTATTCCCTTAGTCCAAGGTAGGTATATGTATTCTCACAAAATTTTTCATTAAGTTTCCAATGTAGGACAAAGAATGTTGTCATAATTTTTTCAATTCAACAACATGCCTTTGGAAATTATTTTCTCATTCAATATCCGGTTTTTTTAATCAACCAAATACATTTAATTTATGTATTCATAGAGATAAATGCAACATCTTCCGGACTCATCTTAATTAGTGTGTGGATCCTACCTTAAAAGTGGCTCAATGTTAGCCAAAACTATTAAGATGAAACCATTTTACCAATATATATATATAATCCTATCTATTATCTCATAATAGAATAAACATTTAGGACAAAGACTATTAAATACAAACATGGTTCAAGACTACTGAATAAATGTCCATCATGCACTGTCATACAAAAATGATGTGTAATAAAATAATTCTAAAAAAAATGATGGTCTAATGATATCTATCATCAATGTATCCTTCTTAAGGTTTCTATACATGCAAGTGTGCTCATAATGGATATATTTCGTAGTGATATTTATCATCAATGTGTCATTTTTAAGGTTTTTATTCATGCAAATGTGTTCATATTGGATTCACTTCCTATTTCAAAATTGCCTTTTGTTGATTATCTGAATCGTTATCCCCTTCAATTCCCTTGGGATAGATTGCCATATGATGATAGGAAATAGGAACTTAAAACAAGCTACTAGGCAAAAAGAGCTACCATCTAGCAACTCGGCTGGAATATATAGGACTACTTGTTGCTACAACTAGATGGTTTAGAAGAAGATTTTTTTTTTTTTGTGAGATAGGGTTACATGGGGCCAAAGCTAAAGGAAAGTTTTCATTTTCTATTTACCACTTTTGTCAAAAACCATTGCATTATGAAAGCAAGGAGGCGAATCTCTAATAATTTCCACATTATTTGACCAGACCGGTGCACGTATGGCTAAAATAATAGCACAGTGGTCTGCCTCTTTCCACACATATATAAGCCATCAATCTTGAATCTTCTTCCTAGTGCTATGAATCTGTTGAATAAGATTTGTCTGAGGGTGGGGTCTATCTTGCCGAGAAATCACCACAACTGCTTCTTAAGAGCCTGTTATAAAAACCCAATGAGGCCCTTGTTGATTTGCCATCTCCTTGGCTTTCCAAATAGCCCGCAACTCTATTATGAGATTGGATGTTAATGCCACGGCACCTTGAAAACCTATTACCAGTGTCACCGAGATACTAGACGCTTCCGCTATCGTTGTATGTGACACCTCAAATTTTGAAACATCATTTAAAAAAATAATTACTTAATTCTATAAAATTACTATTCCTTATAAAAACAATACCGCATAATGTTTTTAAATTACCGATCGGATATAATAATTACATACCCAAAAATTTAGGTATTAAAAATAAAGGAACAACCTTCCAAAGTAGTTTGACGTTAACTGGTCCAATGCTATGTGAGCCATGACTAGGCCACCTCGTCTTTTTCTTTAACCTTGTCTTCAACGTCTTCTTAATCTAGCATTAAACACCATAACATGTGAAGCCTAGTAGAAAAAATCAAAAAATCTTACTATGCTACCCTCAAGTTTCATATCTAACATATATGGATATAATTAAACATGTAATGCGTAATGAATAATAAATATAAACAAAGAATGATGTTTTAAACTTTTTTCTTGTGTTGTAACGTAACAGTTGTCTCTAGCAAGTCACCTGACTCTAGCAAGTCACCTGACTCCAGCGAGTCACTCGACCAAACACGTCACGTAAATAGAGCATATCATATGTATCCAACAACCTATATCAATCAAAGTATAACTCCCGTGCAACAGCACGCCACTGCACATTACTGCACAACTTAATGTCTCGCCATTAGATCACTAATAACAAGGTAACAGACCAACCTCAAACCAAACACGATCTCCGTCGTCTGTCAAAGCAAACACGATGACGGTCATCCAACAAGGCAAACATGATGATCATCATCTATCATCAATCCTATCGCAGAAGACATACATCAACCCCTTGAGTCCCCAGATTCGTCCGTCGGGTAACCAACTAAGACTTGCACCTTACACTTAGCAAATCCCTTGTATGCAGAACTCATCATGGTCCTTCCGTTCCCAACCAAACAATCGCGTCGGTCCGAACAGGCCACGCCAATCAAGGCTTCTCCAACATCATACACTCGGGACCACCATCTATACAAACAACCGTTATGCCAAAACACAATATTTACCACAGTCGACAACCACTCCTCGACTCCAAGAACTCTACACAGTTCCAAGTCCTCAAACAGAGCAAAAGGTTAGACTCACGAAAGTTTATCAGAAACTCGCTTCTGAATATCCCAACTGGACTGTACCGACAAAATTTTCACTCAGCTAAAAGCAATAATGTAACCGTACCCACATAATCCAGAACAAACTGCACACAACAGTTAATGATTCTCTGCCGATCACTGCAAAGAACTCTTCATCTCTACATCAACTCCCCAGATGAAACAACTCACACACAACACGCACTAGACAATTGTCTACAAGAACTTTCTCTCTCTCCTTCCATCCAAAGGAAAGAAAAGGTCCGACAAGAACCCACGACCAAACCTCGGCGTACTTCCAATACTCATCGACACTTAGCCTCTAACGAACTCTAAAAGTCCTACCTCGAGGCCACATCGACTACAGGCACACAGCTGCTGTCAATGCCGATCACAATACTCAGATCATCAGCTATACCAAACTCTCAATGCTCAACCTTATTCACACACACGCAGACACTATCCATCCGCATACCTAGTACAACTCATACTATTGCGCCCAAAGCCTCACTGCAGAAGGTTGCGCTACACCACCTAACTCCTGCTAGGCGCACCAAGATCACGTCACGGTCTCAAATCCACTGTCCAAGGCACAGCTCCAAATAAAGGGGAACCCAATCCAGAGACCTCTCTTCCAGAGTTACTAATAACCCCCACAACCATGCCGGCATCTTTCGCACTTCTGCTCTCAAAGCACACATCAAATACAGGCATCGTAACCTACAATTCCTCGCCTATCACCCCAGGTCATCCAAACCACAAGGTCCACTACTGAATCCCATCACTCCACACTTCGTTCCCATGGCCGAACAACATACCCACCTCTGAACCTAAGGTGGATGGAACACAAACAACTTTCGGGCATATCACACTCGAGATACATCTTCTCAGCACTAAGCCAACCACACTATTGAACTTGTCGACGATCCTTTCGAACCTCATGCACCTGGCATGGTTCCCAAACACGATCTCCTAATCATTAGGATCTCAACCAAACCACGAATCTGCATTCCTGTAGGAATCAATCTCATGGAACTGATACTCATCGCAGGAATCCCTACACATTCCTAATCCCATGCTCTTCC
>JAULJZ010076856.1:0-12843 GCA_032270985.1 Heliamphora pulchella | reverse complement strand
CGCTGACCGTCGACCCCCCCCCTGGTACCGCCGTCGACGCCCGCCCCCGCCGTCCCTCTCTCTGCTCTCTCTCTCTCTCTCTATCTCTCTCTCTCTCTCCTCTATGTTGTTTCTCTCTCTCGGTGTAGGGGTCGACGGTGGCGGCGGTGTGGGAGTCGACGGTCGGCGATTACCGTTTCTCTCTCCCACACCGCTAGCGTCGACCGCATACCTCACTACCGCCGACTGCCGACCTTTACACCGCCGCCACTGTTGACCCTCACACTGAGAGAGAAAAACGAGAGAGAGGAGAGAGAGAGAGAGAGAGAGAAGAGAGAGAGAGAGAGAAGGCAGAGAAGAGCAGAGAGAGAGCAAGAGAGGGACAGTGTGGTGGCGGCGGTGTGGAGGTCAGCGGTTGGCGGTGAGGGAGGCGGGAGGCTGTGAGGGTTTGCGAAGGTGGTTTTGAGGTGTGGGGGTGATTTTTGGGATTTAGGGGTGGTTTTGGGAATGAGGGTAGTTTTGGGGGTAATTTTAGGGTGTGAGGTGATTTTGAGGTTGTAATGGTAGTTTCTGTTAAAAATTTTAACGATTAGATCCATTTGATGTTAAAATTAAACTTGATAGGAGATTAGTATCATTTTTGAAACCACATATGACGCTTCTATTTTTGTCAAAAAACTCAGAGAAGGTCAGTGCAATTTATCCTATATTAAATGATCATTCACTATATCAACAATTATTCTCTGCAACACGGAACACAAGGTACTCAAATTCAACAGATGCATATCTTCATGAAAACCCCATAGACCAGATCTTACTCCTCATTTGTAATTTAACTTAAATAAAGCTCTTTGCTTCTTTTTCCCCCCTTTCTAACTTTAAGTTAAATAAATTAAACATTCATTTAGTTAAAAAGTGCCTTTAAGCAACCACCCAAAGAGAAAAAGTTACTTTTTTTAAATTGTTAACTTTTTAAAAGCTTTTAACGCTAAAAGCCTACTTCCAAGGGCAAGCCTTACATAATCAACAAGGCTACCCCAAGATTAGCCAAATGAATTCTACAACAGCAGTTCAATTGATTCATCCTCAACAGTTGCAAATCAAATTTGCAAGACATTGTCATTAAGTGTTTGACATTGCTGAGAAACTAATTATTTATAAATTAAAAAAAATTATAATTTATAATAAAAATTATAAGTATTTAAAAAATATTAACAACTTAATGCTAAATTTAGTAATAAAAAGCTAAAATAAGCTGTGATTTAATACTCGAAACCTAAAAGCTAACACTGAGTAGATAGGAATTTCAAATCAACTAGCTTGTTTCCTTTCCATTATTCGACTAGACCGATCCATTTTTTTCCATTTTGAGCTCCAAATAAGCCTATTTTGATAACTAGAGCTATTTATTTTAGGAAGATTTAAGATAAAAGTCTTTTTTTTGGTAATAAAATTAGTTTAATCTCATCTAATCTTTTTTATTGAGATTAATTCTGTCTCAATATTAATTTTAGAAATACTCTTAAGTTACATCTTTATACGATTTCTTTAACTAAATTCCTTTCTAAACGAGAAAAAAAATCCCACCACAAAATCTCTCCCAAAATCTCCCATAAAATTTTGCGTTACAATCACTACAACCCTAACTCCGTCACCCTTTTCATCCTCAATGTCGCTGTCCCTTGCTATTGCCATCATCATCCCGCCAACTGATACATGTATCAGTCGAACTCTGCAGTGCATTTTTAATGACCTTGCACCTCATATGTAACTGATACATGCACAAACTAAAAAACCTTTATGACTTTGTCTTGCATTTTCAGTAATGCCGCAGCTCAAACACAACTGATATATGTATCAATTGAACTTTAATTTGTATTTACAGTGATCCCACAGCTCAAACACCACTGATATATGTATCGGTAATGTTGGGATTGACAACGGCAAGAGATGCTAACGGCAACGATAATGAATGATGACCGCAATGTTGAGGGAGAACGACCGCAACGTTACGGTTGACGATAACGATCTCGAGAATAACTGCATCAGAGGAAGAGGATGATGACGAAGGATGAAGACGAAAAGGATGCAAACAGCGATCACGAGGAAGTCGAGATTCTGCACACCGTGACTTTGGATGATTCCGTCATCTCTACCATCTTCGTCTTGGCTTTGGTTCTGTACATCGACGAAGAGAAGAAGGTCGAGATTGGTAGCGACGACTAGAGGATGAGAAGAAAGAGCGGTAGCAGATGTAAAGGCAGTGGTGGTTCAAGGACATCGATTAGGGTTTGGAGAAGAGAAGGAAAAGGGAAGGCAGTGGCGACTAAAATTATGCTATAGGTGTGGATAATATAAGTGTAAATGTATATAGTGCAAAATTTTCTTAAATTCAAAATTCAAATATGATAAAAAAAAATTAAATTTTTTAAATAGGAATAAATCAATTATAAAATTTTATCCTAATTTATAATGTAACTAAAACTACTAAAATAAAGATGATAAAATTAAAACTCTTACTAAGTCTTAAAAAACTTAATTTTTTTTTATTTTATTGTTCCCAATGTGTATATCAACTGTGCAAAAAATTAGATTAATCGAATATCATTAAGTGTTTAAAAAATCACATTTTTATTAGAACAAAAATGAACGGTGACTAAAATTCACAGTTAAATTTGTTCAACACAAATGCATGTTCAAATATTTAATGATATTCAATAATCTTAAATTTTTTCATAACTGTTCTACTTATACGTTGAAAATAATAAAATGAACGGTTCAAATCACTAAAGTGGGTTCACTTTGGAGCCAAAAGGACCCAGACTGGACTGGTCCAGGAGAGAAGCTGCATCCATTTTAAAACTCAAAACGTTCAGAGAGAGAGAGAAGGAAATCATATATTCCAACACATCAGCAAAATCAAAAACCACAATTCAAGCCCCACTCAGGGATAATAAAATTGTTGAAGAGAAAACAATCTACTTTGAACATCAAGTTCCCACTTCCTAATTATACCAGAGGACAATTATAAAGAAATGCAACAAAATTGATCTTTATTGAGCTTCCAATTAACTACATGGTCCAAAAATCTAAACCACAGAAAGAGAGAGTACAATATCTGTACTTCCATTCTTTTCATAAATAAAACAAGCTTAATAAAACAGGCATAAAAAGAATGCTAACAGCATATAAAATGGCCTACAATAGCTGTACTTCCATGACACGGCAAACCTATCGACATTAACATTGACGCAATTACGTCGTAAACGAAACAAACCAATTGACGTCAATTGGCCTTCCCAATATAAATCCCCCGAGCAACTTGATACGAAAGTGGGGAATCTGTTGTATTATTTCAAATCCGAAAATAGTTTTAGGATTAGACTACGAATTTTTTTTTTAACAATTCAGAAGGAAAATAGAACGGAATGCACCAGAATACATACCCTAACTACATATTATTACATTAAAATTCTCCCGTTCAAATGAGAGATGCAGACTCCACTATTTGAATCATGCAATTTTACGGGCCTTGATTTTCACATTAAGTTCCGTTTTGGCTAAAAGAACTTAGAAGCCCACCAAACTACTCACATGGAAAAAGCTCAAGACCAAAGTGAAGAAGTCACTTTGATTCTTTTGTTAATTCTCTACAAGAGCTTTAATGCACTAGAACGAAATCCCAGTGGATTCAGTTTCAAGATACTTGCACATTCTTTCCATTACCTCTCTACCCTTAGCACTATTCTGTTGGAACTTCTCAACACATCTCTGTTCTATCTTCTCCGCCATTGAGGCCAGTGCCGATAATGGCTTAATACGTATACTAGTCTCTTGCTTGCAAATAGTCCACCTTAATGGGTTATCTGGGTGAGGGTCATACCTAATTTTCTCCTCCACTTCAATGAACTTCTGGAGGCTGATGTTGCGGGTGGTGAGTTGCATTGATCGAGATCGCCCATCAACCACTGTTGATTCAACGCAGTGGCAGATTTCCTGACCGACAATTTTGCGAATGAACCATGGTCCGGGAGTGTGGATAGTGATGGCACGAGTGGTGTAAAGCTTCCCCGCTTTGGGGTCAAGCTTGCGGTTCAGAGTATCAACTTCAAGGATATGGGATAACGTCCGCTTGTTCTCAGGGTCTGCAAACTTTCGCCAAGATGCGGAGGTTACTCGCTCCCACGGGTGCCTATAAATATGTTCCTGTGCGTATGCTTTAACCATCGCGCTCCTCTAGGAATTCTTCAACTTGACAAACAAATGTTAAGGGTAAATATTAAGGGTTAGCTTAAGAGGAAATAGTAGAACATAATAAACAATACGTTCGAACAAATCTTGCCAGTGTCACTTATCTCTTAAAAGTTCTAGATATTTTTTTACGAAGATATTTATGCAAAATGAAGAACCACAAGGCATCTCCAATAACTTAATCAATCAAGATAGAAGATATCTCAATTTCTGGCCAACAGAAAAAAAAAAAGAAGAAAGTGAAACCGGTAGTTGGGGCTTTGAAAATTTTGAACTAAAATCAAAATAAATTATTCAAAACAGAAATAGAAGCCAAATAGATTAACTGCTTATTCAACATAATTGAACTTCTAGGATATTAACATTGCTCTAAATTTTCAACTATTACATATTTCAAAGTAAAATAAAAAAGGGGACCCACATAAATAATCTTACAAACTCATAGCATCATCATTCGGACCTCTAAGGGCATCTCCAACACTTTATTTTTTCCCCATCAAATTTAAATTTGACAAAATTGAGCCAGAGTTGAGCTCTAACCCTTGCATTAACTTCCACCAAATCCAAGAAAAACAAACATATTTTTCCATCAAATCAAGGAAACAACAAGTTTTTCAACAGATTTGGTGAAAGAAACTTTTGGGAGTAAGATTGGGAATTTTTAAAAAGATTTGATGAAATGTTTAAAAGATGAAGGGATGGAGCATTCAAATTTTTCATAAAAAATGGTTGAAATGTGTTTTGAGGATAAGTTGAGAATTGTCTAAAAGATTTGATGAAATGATTACTTATGACCATTAGATTTTGTAATATCAAGTAAAACTTTTAACCAAAATTTCTACTCAAATCTAATGAAAAAAGGGATAAAAGGTTAGAAATGGCCTAACATCTTTCAGTTGTTAAAAATGCACAACTAATTGTGTGAAAATGCTCTATTCAAATTAACTCAAGTGTTTGTAGCACACACTATGCACTTTATAAGTTCTTATGAACAATGTTGAATAAAAAATAAGCAAATTAAATGTAATATTTTAAATGAAAATTTTAAAATCTTAAAGAAATAGAGAATATAGAGTTTTTTTTATGTAAAAAAAATTTAAAGTGATTACGTGAATTGATTTTATTTACACCAAATAAAATGTCAACTTTATAATATAAGTATAGGTATATGTAAGAGTGTGGTGTGTTTGACCATCCGTAAGATATGTGCATATATATATATATAGATGCATATAAATATGTATGTATACAAATTAAATAAAAGATAATACGTGAACAAATTGCAAAAAAATAAAAAGAAAAAAAGGACAGGAAGAAGTTGAAGAACCATGGGTTCTGGAAATTAGAGAGAGGAAGAGATAGAAATTGAGAAGGGAAGAAAGTCACAGTACGAAAGTTGTACTCTTTTAAAGAGTGAAAAAAGGGGAAAGTAGAGATTCAAACCTTGTCTTTGTCACCTTATTGGATCGTCCATAGTTTCATTATAGGTGTTGCTGCAGAATATGCTGGCAACTGGAATATGAGGAAATGTAGATGAAACTTATCTTGTGAAACTGCTAAATTATCATGTCATGGGAGACAAGGGAACGAGCAGTCGTGTTTCATATGAGTTTTTTTGTTACTTTTATGCCCTTACAGTTAGTGGGTAGGAAGTTAGAGAGTCTATGAAAATATCATTTTTTGGGGACAATTCTAGATTGGTAAAAAGGGTGAGTGGGCCTCAATTTAGTGTTCACACCAAAATATCATGTTGCCTTTATAATATATATATATATACATATATATATATATATATATTGGAGATGTCCATAGAGGTCAAATATTGATGCTATGGGTTTGTAAGATTATTTATGCGAGTTGGTTTTATTTTTTTACTTCGAAATATGTAAGAGTTGAAAATGAAGAGCAATATTAATGTACTAGAAGTTCAATTATGTTGATTAACCAGTTAAACCTATTTGGATTCTATCTCTGTTTTGAATAATTTATTTTGACTTTTTGGTCAAAATTTTTCAAGGTCCAACTTCTGATTTCACTTTTCTCCTAGGCCGTAAATTGAGATATCTTCGATCTTAATTGGTTAAGTTATCTATAGTATTTTACTATGAAGCACGGGTGCAGGTACGCGGTACAGTACGATACGAGTACGATGAAATTTAAAAACAATCTGTGGTACGGTGGTAAATCTATTCATTTTTTGGATACTTTATAGCATTACATTATATATGTGCTAAACACAAAATTATTTTTAAATTATGAGAGAGAAAATAAATGTTAGATCATATTAGCATTGCCGTCCGAAGGCTATGTTTTTGGCAATTGCTAGTTGGGATTGTAAATAGCAATACCCATTGGAATAACAACAATTGCTATGGCAATCAAATTAGTTGAAAGTTATTTTTGACAGTCGCAAACTTTAAGAGAAAGTATCAGAAGATATATTGTCTCTCACAAATTTAAAATTTTAACATTTTTATTAAATTAAAAAATCTAAATCATGTTACTCAAATTTATCTTCATATTAAACGAGAGAACTTATTATTTACTCTAGTACTCTTTTAATTTTTAAAAGATTCATATAAATCCTAGCATACCCATTGCTGCACCAAAAGTGTACCACTGTCGTACGCAAAACGTATTGATAACTAGCATACCTAAAACGTACTAGCGCCGTACCCAACAATTTAAAAAGTATTCGATACTTTCTTGAAGTACGCGGTACATACCAATCCTATACCGGTGTCATACCCGGTACGTGTACAACACTATTTCCGAAGTACCCGTGCCTCATTGGTACTTAAAAAATATTTTAACAAAAAAATACTTTTAAATCAAAATACACTACTATTTTTATATATCTATCGCCACCACAATCATCATCTCCCATCACTTCCACTCTCCACCCACACTCGCACCGGCGCCACCCCCATCGTTGCCCACCTCACCCCACCCCGCCCCACCCCACCCCACGACCGTTGTCGCCGCAACTACACCACCACCGCTACCATTGCCACCATCGTCGTCTCTAAACTCACCACCCCTATCGTCCCTACTACCACTTCCAATGCTGGCACTAAAAAATACTTTTTTTATATAAATCAATTTGGTATTTTGATGTAAAATTTTTTAGTAAAATAATTTCTTACTTTGTTTTCATCAAACCAAAGAATACAAAATAGGTAAAATATTTTATTGAAAAATATTTCATATCGAAATAAGCATAGTCTAAAATCAAGACAAGTCACTTAAAAAAAAGATAGAAGCCAAATAGATTCTCTCCTTCATCAACATAATTGAACTTCTAATACATTAATACCGCTCTAAAATTTCAACTATTACACATATTTCAAAGGGAAAAAAAAGGAACCCACATAAAGAATCTTACAAACTCATAGGCACCATTATGTGAAAACTCTTAATTAAATCTTAAATAGTCAAATCAAAATGGTAGTATAATCAAATTCTGTGAACAAATACGTGTGTATATTGATCTCATAAAAGTTGAAACAATAGGAAAATAAAATGGAATCTGCCGCGGATTCACTGAACCCATAAGATTAGCACTAGCCACTGATTTTCACACACACACAAAGAAAGAGTTATAGATAGATACAGGATTGCGCACCTATGTAGTGATCATCTCTACCGAATTTGAATCGATTTCAAGGAACCTAAGAAGAGGGAATCATGGGAGACAAGATGAAAACGTAGCAATCACAAATTTCTAGGGCAACCGACCCATAAACACATAAGTAATCTGATACATGAAAAGTAATTACCAAAATGAAAAAACAAATCTGATACATGAAAATCAAATCACAAAATGGAATCAAATTAGGAATGGTATAAATGACCATAGAGATCAGAAATACCTGTTCCGTAGAGACTGAAAGCGCTGTGTAGATCGCGCAGAGAGAGAGAGAGAGAGAGAGAGAGAGAGCGGCGAGGTATATAGAACGTAGGGATGGCCGAAAGGAGAGGAGAGAACAGAAGAAATGGAAAAGTAATAATACTAATTATCAAATTATCAACGCCCTGTTTGGTTTTCCTTAAAAATTAGTTTTTTTTTAAAGTTAGTTTTTAAACTGTATGTTTGGTATACCTAAAAAGCGACAATTTTTTTTACTTCTTTTTTAAGAAAAAAATATACACATATTAAATATACTAATTTTTTTAAAAGTAAAATAATTATAATACCCTTAAATAACATAGTCAACTCTTTTTATAAAAATAAAAAAATCATATTAATATCTCAAATATTACAACGTAAAAATAAAAAATAAGAGTATTTTTTAGATATTTTAATAAAAAATAAAAAATTACTACAAAATTTATTCAAAATAATCTATTTTTCTCTCTTTTTTTTAAAAGTTAAATTTTTTAAAAATCAAGCTTTTTAGACAATCCAAGCATGGCTTAAATTTAATAATTTTAAAATAAAATATAAAGCAATTTAATAATTTAATAATTAATTAATTGGTTATTTTTAAAATACTCAACCGATGGCAATACAGCAGGGCGACATAAGGGGCGACATAAGGGGCTGTTTGGCAAAGCTACTTATAGTAGTTTTTAGTTTCTTATTATTTATTTAAGTTATAAGTTATAATTTTTTTTAAATACTCATAATTTTTACTACAAACTATAACTTTTTTATTTATTTATTTTAATTATTAATTATAATTTTTATTAAATACTTATAATTTTTACTATAAGCTACTTAGTTCGCCAAACACCACCAAAAATAAGATCACTTGAATTGAAAGGGGTGGGAACTAGAAAAAAAAAAATCAGAAAATAGGGATGGTAGAGCGGGGGTGAGGATATTTTGGAGATAACTAATAAGATTTAAGGAAATAATACTAATAAGAGCTATAAATAATATAAGAAATAAAAATAAAAGTTGGTGAATTAATATAACTAAAAATACAAAATGTAAAGAACAAATAGAGAATAATAAATAAATATGATATTTTTTTTACATATCATTCTTTATAAATATTTTTTTTTACAAGTACTCATATTTTTAATAAATATTTATTTTATATTATCAGAGTAAGGCGAGGAGATACAGAGCACAAAAGTAAATATCGTCCCATCCTATTTGTTATAAGAAAATTTAAAAAAATTCTATACATAATAGGGCAGGGATGACTGCCCAAAATTCACCTCTTAAAAAAGCAAAGGGTTTGTTGACGAATGAAAGTAAGGTGGTGAACATTTTTCAGTCTTTTTTTTTTATTTTTTAAAAAAGTATTTATTTATCGAATGGAGCGGGTAAAAAAAATTGTTATCCCTACTAAGCCATTGAGATCTCAAGTGCATTGGTCAAATTTAGATATTGGCGTCCACTTCGAATTATGATGATTTAAACTGTTTATTCAGTGAGACTATCTATCTTATTAATTATCATAAAAATTTAAGTTGATTGGATATCAGTAACTATTTAACCTTATTACGTTAGTATAAAAAATTAGACAGTTTGTTTAAAAATAACCCTCCAATTTTTCCATAGCAAATGCCCTTCAATCAAATGGTTACTAATGCTTGATTAACTTAATTTTTAATATAATTGATTTGCTCGACGAAACTCATGAGTTAAATAGCTCGGATTACCGAGTTAAAACTCAAGATGGGTGCCACAACTACGCCAATGCAATTGAAATTCCCGGTTGGGAATCTCATGAGTAATAGTTGGGATTTTACTTATTTTTGTTTTTTTTTTTAACTTTTTTTTAATTTTTTGACTAAATTTTTTTATTTTTCAAATCGTCTCGATAAAATAAACTCAAAAAGTAAAATTTTTTTAATTAAAAGATTGAAAAATCTATTAAAAACGAAAATAGACTTATTTTGGCTTATTATTGTATTTTCTGAATTTTTTTTATATTTTGATTAAAATATTTTATTTTTTCGGGCTCGTCTTAATTAGAGGAGTCAAAAAGTATAATTATATAATTAAATAATAATAAAATAATTTATTAAAAATAAAAATAAACAAAATTAAATAAATAAATAATCAATTATCTCAAACAGGGCCATGAACAATAAGACAACTGGTGTCTTGAAAAGTTATAAGATAAAATGTATTTTTGAGAAGCAAAAAGGAAAAAGCTGTGTGTAATTACTTTGAAATTACATATTCGTCTTGTAAATAATTAAATAAATAGCCTTATTTATCTTCCAATAAGCGAGCATGAAGTTTTGTGACACTGTTTTACTAATGTTTTTGTTTTCTCGAAGAATTTAATATTTGTTGAGCCAAGTTCTTGTTTGATTGTATAAAAGGTGTAGGTTTTGTTCCATATTGGTTGTAAAGTAGCTAGTTTTTGAGTTTATATATAAAAATATTTTGTTAAAATTTGATTGGCTAAGGTGTGTTATATAGTAAGAGTGTTGGTTAGACTCATGTGTTGGTGAATCCACGATTGTGCACCACGCGCGATTTGTTAAAGACTGTTTGATCTTTTTATTTTGGATCATCTGATCAACAATTTATATTAAATTTGATTAAACGGATTAATTTAATAAAGAATTATTTTCGGTTATTTCTCAAAAGGTGCTTTTTGTTCAAAAGGTATTATTTTAAATAATGAATTTTTGAAAATGTTTTCTGAAAAGATGTATTTTTTCGAAAAGACACATTTCTGTTTTTTAAAAAAAAACTCAAACCCGTTTTCTAATTTATCATCTCTGATCTCTCAATAAAAAATTATCTTCTCTGTTAAAGTAGGATTTCGTGAAAGTTCATCAACGTTTGCTGATTGTTGTTCTTCAATTAAAAGGTTTTGTTATATTCTGTGAATGATTTGTCAGAACCTAACAGCAGACTTTAGTAGTGAGGGCAAAATACGTTATAAAGATAGTATCTTTATATTCTCTTTGAAGTATTTCGTCAATTATTTTTCTAACAATATTATAATATAAGATTTTGAACTGTATGTAAAAAAATTTTTTTAATGTATTTTGGAAAAAAAAAAGCAAAAACTTATAATATTTCTAAAAACTTATGCATAAAATTATGCCAAAAATGAGAGGTTATGCAGAAAAAAAAAAAGCAAAAAGTAATGGTTTTAGTTTCAAGTAATTAATTGTCCACTATGACTCAATTTATGGAATAAGTTTTAAATAGAACTATTTTCTAATTTCTTATATTTGTATTATATTATATAATATATACAAAGAAAATAATTCTTAAAATATTAAATTTTCTTTTTTACATATTCTCTTTTTTATTTGGTTTTCACTTTTATGATTAAAGTTTTTTACTTTATTTTTGCAGCATGGTAATATTATATAATTTATGAACTATTTGGTAGTCAATAAGAAAATTAATAAACTTACAAATAAATAAAATATAATGCATAATTTAGAAATACGAGATTCTATCTTTATAATAGTATGAAACAAGTAATAAAAAATAATTAATTGGCACTCCAATATTATTATGAGTACTTATACTCTTAATTCTGAAATAATTATTATTTGCGTATATTTGATATTCGTTGTTTTGATTCATTAGAGGGTGCGATCTTTTATGGGTCTATAGTCTCGGTGAGTTGGATAGTGGTATTAATTATACGGTGAATATTAATTATTGACAGAATCTACGTCTCGATTGTTCGGGATTAACGTACCCCCTTAAGGAAGCTTATAAGTTTTGATCGGGCTAAACCCTGTAGGTAGATTTAATTATCTGGCAGTCAAGTAAGTTAAGTAGAAGAGTTTAAAAAATTTTAAAGATACCGATTAAATTACATTGTCAGTAATTAAATTTAATTGGAAGGTATTGAAAATCTTAACATAGGGAGATGAATTAAGCATTTAATAACAAGAGCTCAATGTAAATTGGTCTTAAGATTATGACTAAGAGTACAGTTACAGTTCTTTAGTGGTGTGAAGTGTAATTTAGTATTTTATAAAAATTACAAAAATCGCTGCAATATTTTCATAATTACAGAAATCGCTAAGAGATTTGCATATTGCGAAAACCGCTGGATGGGTATCTGAGTTACACTAGAAGTCTATGTAATAATTACTCCACAGGTCCCTGTTGTAGCCCTATAAATATGCGAGTAGACTAAACCAAGGTCATAAGTTGGCTTTCAAAACTAAGGTTGATTAGGTTCTACCGGTACCAGTTCTCGAATGATCATAGCCCACACTACATTTGGGAATCGCATTGAGAATACAGTAGAAGGTCTGACTGACTTCAACTCGAAGAATCAAAGTTCGTAGTTGGAGAATCGACCAAAAGGTATTCATCTGAATTAACTATGGTTGTATTGATTTTATTTTTTATCGTTCGACATCAAAAAAAATTTATCTGGAGCCTGTTCTGGCAATTACCCGTTCAATTTATATTTTTTAAAAAATCATTTACAAATCAATGATCTTGGCAGTTTGCCTCCAACAGATACCCCCTTAAGGAAACTTATAAGTTTTGACCAGGCCAAACTCTACAGGTGAATTTGATTATCCGACGGTTAAATAAGTTAAGCGGAAGGGTTTAAAGAATTTTAAAGATGCTGATTAAATTAAATTGTCAATAATTAAATTTAATTGACGGGTATCAAAAATCTTAACGTGGGGAGATGAGTTAAGCATTTAATA